>PVLC010002059.1:70323-123603 GCA_004027655.1 Graphiurus murinus
TACTGGGGATTGAACTCAGGGGCATTCTACCTCCGAGCTACACCCCCAGCCCTATTTTTTATTCTTTATTTTGAAACCGGGTCTCACTAAGTTGCGGAGTGCCTCACTAGGTAGCTGAGGCTGGCCGCGAACCCGGATCCTCCGGTCTCAGCCTCCCGAATGCTGGGATTACAAGCGTGCGCCACCACGCCCGGCTTTTTTTTCCTTTTAAGTAAATATTTTTTTTAATTTTTAGTTTTTAATTTTTTAATTGGTTTATTGTAAAGTTAAGAAAATAATGATAGACAGAGAGAACATAAAGAGAATCACTGGTTGGGCTAAGGATATAGTTCAGTGGTAGAGTGTTTGCCTAGCAAGCCCAAGGCCATGGATTCAATCCCTAGCACCACAAAAGGAAAAAAAAGAGATCACCTGTAATCTTATTACTTAGATATATACTTATTAAAATTTTATAATAAGCCAGGAATGGTAGTACACTCCTGTAATCCCAGTTCTTGGGAGGCTGAGACAGTAAGTAGTGTGACTCATTAACCTAGTGAGATCTTGTTTCAAAATAAAAATAAAATAGGACTGGGGATGTCCCTTGGAGGTAGAATGCCCCTGAGTTCAATCCTCAGGGCCACAAACACACACAAAATTTATGATAGAAACTTTCAGATAAAGGCAGATTTATATGGAGTCAATGAAGTTTGCACAATTTCCTTTCAGGTTCCAATAGGGACCTAGGAAGTTTTGTATGCATTTTGTATTTTTTCCTCATATTTATAAATTTCAAGCTGGTCAAAATCTGAATCCAGACAAAGCAGGAGACACCTTAGTGGAGTGAGGGAGGGAATCTAAGGGGAACAGTAGTGGGGAGGAAGACTTGAAGAGGGAAACATCTCAATGGACATGATGTACATAAATTTATCAATGCCAATCACAGTGTTGAGCACAGGAAGGTAGGGAGGGGGAGGGAAGGAGGAGGGCTCACCGAGTGTTGTGTGCATGTATGCCTCTATCACTGTGAACTTCATAATGATGCATGATTACAATGCAGCAATTGAAAAAAAAAAACAAACAAAAAACCCCGAATCCACCCCATTTCAAGATTATTTATAGCTGGGCATGGTGGCACATGCTTGTAATCCCAGCATTTGGGAGGTTGAGACTGAAGGATCTGGGTTCGTGGCCAGCCTCAGCTACCCAGTGAGGCACTCTGCAACTTGGTGAGACCCTGTTTCAAAAAAAAAAAAAATAGGGCTGAGGGTATAGCTTGGAGGTAGAATGCCCCTGCCTGAGTTCAATCCCCAGTACTGAAAAAAAAAAAGATTATTTATTCACAAGTAAGTTTCATTTTGCCAAAAATAGGATCAAAGATCTCTTAAAACATCAATATCTTTCTCTGCTATTGAATAGTCTGTAATATTTTTACAGGGAATTGTCTTTTATCGTGTCTGAACTGTAATGTAGGTAATTTAATTAGATGATGCTGTAGCTGGACACAGCCTTTTCTGTTTGTATTTGATACTCATTAAATTCATGCTGTGAGTCTCTTACTAGAAAGAACAGATTACTCAGCATGCTCTGGTCAGAAGTTCTGGAGTATTCCTTTCTAAATGACTATTTCTGGGAATAGAAGTAAAATATTGGGTGAATCATTTGTTTCCTTGGTATTTTCTCTTCCCATTGTTGTACTACAGTGGATTTGGGGCTACTCTTATTTTAGTCAGAATAAATTCTCCACAATAAGTGAAATAGCTAAATAAAAAATTCTGCCTGGTATGTTTATTTAAAGCATTTTCATTAATATCACAGTCATTAGAATTACTAAAGCAGTTTAAAATATGACCCCTTGCTACTTCAAAAAGATAATAATGATTGAGTGAATGAGCATTTGTATACAGTATTCACAACATACTTATTAGGTTTTTTTATAGCAGCATAAAATCTTTATAAAGAAGCTAGTAGTCTTAGTCTAAGTCATTAAAAATAATTACATGGAAGTTCCCCTGCCTTGGATTTTGGGAGCCGGGAAAGCATGTAAAAGCAAATGTGACTTCATCCTCAAGAATGCACAATTGTATCCTGATTTTTAAATTAACAATAAAATATATGAGGGAATCCATTGGTTTTCAGATACACAAAAATGATTAAATATTGTTACACAAAATGACTCAAGACTAACCAATGCTAAGACAGCCATTTGTATGTGGGTATTCAAAATTATTTCTCACATAAAATTTTGTTCCATGGTCTGAGAACTATCTCCATGGTGTGCTCCACTGTATTTTTACCACTGGTATTTGTGTTTAAATATGCAGACAGGAGACTTCTTTTCATCAAGGCAGGCTAAGCTGACATGGCAAGTGTGGGTAGCACATTCCCTACTCATGGAGTAACAAGTTATAAAGCCCACAGTTGTATGGTTTCTCTCATATATGAAGGTAGAGAGAAATTGGGTAATAAAAAAAGTCTTCAAATAAAGGAGGAGAGACTCCAGTGGAGTGATGGATGGTGTGTGTTTGTTTGGGGGCAGGGGAGATATGATGAAGGCAATAATTCAAATCATGATATATATGAAAATATCAGTACCAGTCTCAATGACATATATGGGAAAAGGGAGGTAGTTGGGTGGGATCTGGAGGGTAGCTCACCAAGTGTTGTGTATGTGTATGTTCTTATTGCTCTATACCACATTATGATATGTAATTATAGTGTATCAATAAAGGTATATTTTTAAAAACTAAAGCCTGTAGTCCAGTTTAAAAACAAAAAAGAAATTCTGAAGAGCTAAAAACTAGGAGGAAACAAAGCCAGAAGATGAGGGTAGAATAAATCTTCAAGGCTCACAGAGCTTGTGGACCTTTACACAAGCCTAAGAAGCTAGAGTTTCATAACTGAGGGGAGAGGGTGGTTGGAGGTCAAAGCCAAGGGTCCTGAGTGCCTGGAGGGGAGTCCTCTCCCTAGGCTAGAAGCTGGGAAAGGCTGTGTTGTCATTTAAGCAGGGCCTAGAACAATTCTGTCCATTGGCTCAAAGACACAGCAACCACTTTTGAGTAAAGGATAGAAAAAGTCATCTGTGGGGAATTGGAACTCTGAGCTCCTTTGGAGCACTGAACCAAGAAATGTATTTCAACACATACTCATTTGTTGAGTATTTATGTTGCCAAAAGCAGCTAGCTACTGGTCTAAATTCTTTACAAATATTAGCTCACTTAACTCTGGTGCCTTTCTGAGTAAGATTGGTTTAGTGAAAAGAAGCAAACACAAAACTACTATCATATCCAATCTCACTAACTTTTATAGGGAAGGGGGAAGTGTAGTGGATGAGATCTGGAAGAAAATACACCCAGTGCTCTGTGCAACCTCAATATGATGGATAATTACAATGTACCAATGAAAGTATAAAAATAAAATTAAGATACTAAAACAAGTGAAACAAGGATGAAGAAAATCAAGAGTCAATAAATGGGAGAACTCATAATTCATTAGATAATAGACTATCGTATGAAAACAATCTATTGTCTTGGCGCCGATGTTGAAGTTTCAGTAGCTTAAATAACCTACATCACACAGCACTAAATGGAGAGTCAAGATTAAAATCCAAACAGTAGAGTCCACTCTTGATCACTAGGCTATATTGTTTTTCCTAAAAATTAAATTCTTTACAAAGTACGAATTTGCCAGACAATTATCATGCACATATCTCTAAGTATAGATAACAACAGGGACACATTTCTGTCCATGACATCCACTGTTGAAAGCGCTCATTAAAATAAACATACACTTCAGCTGGGGTTAGTATCTCTTCTCAATATAAGGCTCATCTCTCACCAATCTATTGGCCAAGTTTTTGCTGCTTTTAGTTTCAAACTTAGCCTGACGTCCTCCCTCAAGAGGCAGAAACTCCAGATTGCTCTCCCCCCTCCAGATGTGACCTGCTTTTCATGAACTTCTTGGTCTGGAAAAAAGAGACCTTGGTTTTTCCTTCTATCTCTGGTAAATTACTCTAGAGCTAGCTTCCACAGTGGGTGTTGATGCGCCCTCCTCACAGTTTGAAAGGGAAAAAAGTTCTTCTGTTGGTCCTCTCTCAGATTGAACCAAGTCCCATGAAAGAATTCATGGCACCAAGGACTGAACTTCCTTTGATTTTCTCTGGGCAAGATTGGTTTTCTTGGTTACTCTGGGCAGGTGCCAATTTGTTCATGCCACTTTTCCTCCTTCAGTAATGACTGTCTACATCTAGCAACTTTTTTTCTACACACTTCGGCTTGTAAAGGCCCCAGCTGCTTCCTTGTGTTGATTGGAACAGCTGTTAGGATACCAGTGCTTGGTGGCGCCTACCACCATTTATACCATATCTTCACTTTAACACCATCCTGCATTGTACATTAACTCTGGTTTAACCTGATGTGGAACATTGTAAGGGTACCTATGGGCTTGTGTTTCTCATTTTCTTTATCCCAAGGAGCCCAGGCAGATGACTTGCTTTATGTTTGTACCTGACCCTTTTGCTTTTAAGCCACTGCAAATGCCCCTAACCTGGAATTTTCTCCCTTGCTTCTATTAAACCTTTTTTTTCTGTCTCTGGAAGAAAATCATCCTTGAGGTCCGACCAAAGGACAATAAAATAGGCAGACTTTTCTCTGAATCTCAGTACCATCTTGGGAAGGAGAAGTGTAAGAGGAGAACATTAAAAAATGGGGCAAAATGCTGACAGACCGATGACTCAAAACAAAGCCACTTTGGGTTGTCAAGATAAAGATTCCCACCCCTGACATTTCTGTCATCTGTGCAACTAGGGGCTTAAGAGCAAAAGGTGAGCATTTAAATAAAAGAGTGTTATTCATTTTTTTTCTGTACATATGAGGAGTTGTATATAATCTTGACTGTCTTTCACTTGGTTGTTGGGACGATTCAATGAGATTAACATGTAAAATGCCTTGCTCAAGATATTGCACTTAAAGTTCAACAAAAGTTGGCTTATTCTCATTTATAAATTGATAGGAAGCCCTGACATTAAAAAATAAATGTCTGCATGAAAACTCAGAACACCTTTTCTTACAGAGAAAATATTTTCTTAGAACAACCAGAGGTTTAGCAAGAGGCAAACATAGAAATAAGAATAATAAGATTAATGGGTAACATCCTTTTTCTCACCTCATGCAGCAGTGTGAATAAATGAAATATGTCAGTGGATGAAGATGGATTGTGAGTGCCCATTAAGTCACTCCAGGGCACCACTATTTCTCAGGTTTTATGGCTGGTCATGCAGCTCTTCCTCACTGCCACCGTGGTCTGAAATGGGGCTTCGATGGTGCTCACTTTTTACTGCCAATTAAAAAAGGGACTTTCCCTCGCCAGGTCATCCTGGGTCTATAAAATTTCTGAAATAATCCTTTGAGTCTTGTAAGAATGGGGCTGTTCACAAAGATGCCAGTAGAGACACATGGCTTTTTATAGGATTTGCTTTCAGAAACACTGTTCAAGATGAAAGATAAAACTTTAAAACTGGTAGGCACTTTACTGGTGCTGGGTGTCCTGTGGGCTGCGGGATCAGCACCTGAGGGGGCTGTAGACTTACTCTCAATGCAGATAAAAACACAAATTCAAAGCTAAACAAAATTAATGAGGTCCAGGGTCAGATGGAGCCACTAGGGTGAGGGGCTGTGTTGGAGAGGCATTTCCTGTCACATGTGCCAGTGTTTCTGCCTAAGTTTTATGCAGCCCTGAGCCCTGGAGATGATACCTGACTAGATCATTCTTTTTAATCTATAGGACTGATAATTAAGTGGTAGCTCTTCCCAAGAGAATTCATCTGAAATAAGCCTCACAGGTGAAATCACACAATTTATAGCTGAGGATTTCTTTTTTTAAAAATCTGAATATATTTAAAACATGCTTAAGTATATTTCTGTTTTTTAAAACTTGGAGCTAGGCATGGTGATGCACACCTATAATCCTAGTATTTGAGAGGCTGAAACAGGAGAATCACAAGCTTGAGGCCAGCTTCAGCAACTTAGCAAGTCAGTGTTTCAAAATAAAAAAAATAATAAGAGCTGGGTGAGTAGAATTCCACTGTCCTGGTCAGCATTCTTGTAGTCATAATCTAAAGGTCTGATAATGTAACTTAGAGGAAAGAAGATTTGTTTTCTTGTGGTTTTGGACTCAGGCCATGCAAATCTGGGATTGTGGATCTCAGGGAATGGCAGAGAGAAAGCATATGGACTGTGCTCACATCACAGAGACCAGGAGCAAGAGAGAGAAAGAGAGAGCAGGGGAGAAGGAACCTTTATATAATCCCCAAGCCTCACCCCTAGGGAAACACCTCCAGCCACATCCTACCAGCCTACCAGGTACCACTCAGGTAAATTCCTTATAATGGACTTACCCACTTCTGAGATTACAACCCTCATGACTCAATTACATCACCTCCAAACATTAAGTGAGCTCTTTAGGGGATATTTTATATCTAACTATAATATCCACTGTGTACATGTCCCATAATTTTGTAATCCATTCATCTGTTGATGAACACCTAGTCTGATTCTATAGTTTGGTTATGGTGCATTATGCTGCTATAAACATAGATATACATGTATTACTATGGTAGTCTGATTTCAATTCCTTTGGGCAGATACCCAGGAGTAACATAGCTGGGTCATATGATAGGTTCATTCCCATTCTTCCGAGGACCTTCCATACTGATTTTGAAAGTGGTTGCACTAATTTTCAATTTCACCAACAATGTATCAGAGTTCCTATTTCTCTACATCCTCGACAGCATTTATTATTGTTTGTGTTTTTAACGACTGCCATTCTAATTGAGGTTAGGTGAAATCTCAAAGTAGTTTTGCATCTCTCTGATTGCTAATAATGAAATGGATCGAAGTGGGGAAAATTACGCTAAGTGAGATTAGTCAGTCACAAAAAGTGAAAGATTAAATGTTTTTCCTCACAGGTGGAAGCTAGGTAGAAATTGGGACACAGGAGCGACTCTAGACAAAAGAGAAGAAAGTCTAGTGGAGTGATGGAGGGGACCTTAGAGAGGGAGGTGGGAGGGAGAGTCGATGAGGGAAATATGTCAATGAACATGCTGTACATACACAAATGTATCAATGCCAGTCACAAGTCACGCATGGGAGGGTGAGGGAGTGGGGTGGGAGCAGGCTGAGTGCTGTGTGCATGTATGCCTCTATCACTCTGAATTTCATCATGATATATGATTGCAATGCACCAGTTTAAGAAAAAAGGAGACTGGGGTATAGCTCAGAGATAGAATGCCCATAAATGGTTCGGTTTCCTACTTTTTAAGACTGAATAACATTGTGTGTATGTATATGCAACATTCTGATAAAAGCTTCAGTTTTATACTAAAACTCCTTCAATCCCTCCATACACATAAACTTCATATTATTGATGTTAGAGTTTACTTCTTTTTATATTGTGTAAACACTAACCAATTTTGTGGTAATAGTTGTTCTTTGATAGCATATATTTTAACTTTTATTACAGTTAAAAAGTGATTTATGCACTACCATCATAATATTGTATTATTCTGTATTATTTATATATTACATTTACCAGTGAGATTTATACTTTCATATTTTTTGTTACTATTGATCATTTTTTTTTTGTTTCAACTTGAAGAAATCCTTTTAGAACTTCTTGTGGCTGATATATTGGTGACAATCTGACTTTTTGTTTTTTGAGGAAAGTATTTTTCTTCATTTTTAAAGGACTATTTTATAGGTATAGTGCTCTTGGTTGACAGTTTTTTTTTTCTTTCTGTATTTTAAACATGTCATCCCACTTTTTCCTGGCACACAAGATTCCTGCTAAGAAATCCTCTGGTAGTGTTATGGGGGTTGTACAATGTATGTGAAGAGTACCTTTTGCTGCTTTCAAAATTCTCTTTGTTGACAGTTTAATTATATTGTGTCTTGGTATAGATCTCTTTAGCTTCTATCTTTTTGGGATCCTTTGGGCTTTATGAATTTAGGTGTCAAATCCATTCCCAGATTATGGACATATTGAGACAATTTTTCTTTAAATAGGTTTTACTACTTTCTCTTTCTATTCTACCTCTGCAACTCTCATAATAGGTATATTGTTAATATACACTTAATGGCGTCCTATAAGTACCATAGGCTTTCTCCTCCTCCTTCTCCTTCTTTTCTGTCTTCCTCTTTCCTGGTAATTTCAAATTACCTTTCTTATGCCTGCTGATTTTTTCTGCTGCCTGATTAAGTTTGACATGGAAGCTCTCGATTAAAATTTTTAATTCAGTCATTTTTTTTTTTTGGTATGGCTTCCATCTCTCATTTTCTTCTTATTTTTCATATATGGTTATTTGCTATTGTTTAGCTGTCTGTATATATATACATTGTGGCTCACTGAACATTGAGTTACTTAAAATTCTTTACTGGACTGTTCATAGCTCTCTATTACTTTAGAGTTGGCTAACAGGAGTTTCTTTTTGTTCCTTTGGCCATATCTTGTTTCCCTAATTCTTTATAAATCTTTTAACTTTGCTTTGGTGTCTACACATTTGGAGAAGTCATCACCTTTCCTAGTCTTACAGACCAACTTCATCAAAGAAAGCCCTTCAGCATTCAGCACAGCCAGAAATTCTGGGTGGACAGCAGGTGTATGGGTGGGCCTTCTGCCTGAATTCCATGGGTGGGTAGGCTATTGCCAGGATCTGTCTATGGACTGACTCCATGCCAGTGTTCACAGAGGTGGTCCTGTTGCTGTAGTGCAAAGACATGCCTATTGCCAGAATCCATGAGTGGCCTGATGCTGGAGAACTCAGACATTCAGTTCTCTTTTTCCCTATGAGACAACTCATAGGCTGAGAAGATCTCTACTACTGTGCTGCATTGTGCAGTGTTGGGGGAGGGAAACTTTGAGTAAAGGGACACATTCAATATGTCTCTTCTCACTTTTGTGCTCTATTGGGGTACTGTATTCTGGGGTGGTAGGGAATAAGGAATTGTGCCTCCTCTCATACCATTTTACTGATATCAAGTCACCACTTTTTTAAAAAAAATTATTCGGGCATTGTAAGCAAACATCTTTGTTAGGTACAAATTGATAACGACATATGTGCCCACATTTCTCATTTGTCAAGTCACCACTTTTAAAGTGATTTCGGAATATGTGTGTGTGTATGTCTGTGTGATCTAGCATTGCATTAAGAATAAGTGCTAATACACATATTTTAATCTTCTATTAGGACAGAACCCACTTACAATATATTTTTAATTGTTTGTCTAACATTTTTGTTGCATTATAGCAGATCTTCAGAAAAACTGTCCTCTGTATTGCAAAAAGATGAAGTATTCACTATTTTTACGGTTATCTCTTAAGTGTAGAACTCTAAGTATTTTCTGTAAAATGCTATCATTTAAAAGTATAAGTGTCCACCTTGGGGGCATGCTAAAGAGCTGGGTCTGGTTGTCATTTTACTCTCTTTAATGTTCCTTTTGGCAAGATGTATGGGAACTTTGAAATTGTATTTCATGTTCTAGGCCCTTAGGCCAGCACTAGGTTATACAGCTGTGGTTAAAATGAATATGAGGTCATTTTGTACTACATAAAATTTATTTCTAAAGTATAATTTATGAAAGAGATTAGGATGAAAATGTGCACAGTTAGACATGGGGTCAAGTGAATATTAAAATAGAGGAAGCCAAGGAACTTTCTTAGTGATGGACTGAGCCTGTCTTTCTGTGACTTTTGATTTATGCTTTGATTGTGCTCAGTCACAGGGTTACAGGCAGTCGTTCTTGACTTCTTTCTTTTACACTTGGAATATTTCAACTTTGGCTTGGTTTGGGGGCTTAAATCTCTCTTTCCCTCCAGTTCTCACTACCTTGCCATTTTATTTACACATTAATGCATCGATTATGTAACTATATAATAAGGATTTGTTTTGTTTTGAAGGATGATTCTCTTGGAAGTGAAGCTGACCTATGGATAGTATTGTTGGTGAAGA
This sequence comes from Graphiurus murinus, assembly GCA_004027655.1. Taxonomy (NCBI): domain Eukaryota; kingdom Metazoa; phylum Chordata; class Mammalia; order Rodentia; family Gliridae; genus Graphiurus; species Graphiurus murinus. Next base: position 80,306 of record PVLC010002059.1, read on the forward strand.
AATAAATTCATACCCAGGAATAATTCTAGTATTACATACACAGAGTGACCTCTTAGATTCATTGATTCATTTCAGAAGTCCCTTTTTTTTTTTTTTGCAGTACTGGGGATTGAACTCAGGGGCATTCTACCTCCGAGCTACACCCCCAGCCCTATTTTTTAATTCTTTATTTTGAAACCGAGTCTCACTAAGTTGCGGAGTGCCTCACTAGGTAGCTGAGGCTCGCCGCGAACCCAGATCCTCCGGTCTCAGCCTCCTGAATGCTGGGATTACAAGCATGCACCACCATGCCCGGCTCAGAAGTCCCTTTTGATAAAACTTCTTATTTTGATCCTTCCTGTTGACCAAAAGTGATAACAAAAATTTCAACTACTGGAGAGTATTTTTGGTGTTGACTCTATTCATATTTCCAAGAAGAACAGAATTATTTTGTGGATGGGTCTATTTAGATTTGAAAATGGTATAAACAGTAAGTTCCTGAGAGTACACTGGCTCATACCTCTGGGTCTTTGGACATGATTCTCTAGAATTCCCTTTTTCCATTTCCACCTCCTGAATCACTTCTTCTCCTTTATAGCATCTTCGGGAGAGCTTTCTTTATAATGTGAGTAAGTTTGTGTAGCTTTGTATACCCGTCTTAGTTTATACTTGTTCTACTGTGATGTAACTAAAGGTAAGAAACTCATACTGTAGAGTCATATTACCCAGGCTCAATTCTAGGCTTCATGAGTCACAAGCTGTATGTCCATGGACAAATTAATTAACCTCTCCATTCTTCAGTGTCCTCATTTCTAAGACAAAATGGTAATGTTCTCTAATGGTTTTTGAATATCCTATAAGATGATAATGATATATACAGTAAGTTAATACAGCTTGGCACATAATATGAACTCATTAAATATGTGATATTTATTTTGAAGCTCTTAGCACATTGTACTAAGATCACTGGTTGATCTCTATGAACTCCTCATATCTTCTACCCTTAGATGGAGATCTCACTGGAAGCAGAAATGGCCCTTTTTCTCAGTACTTATCTGGTACCTGATACATTGCAGGTTCTCAGAAAGAGTAAGAATAAGGAATGAATTAATTCCTAGATTCTAAAACTTGTAGGAGAGTTTCCAGATGGTTATGAGGGCTGAAATTTCAGTACTATATTTTCATGACCTTAAATTCTTGTTTCAATATCTCCTCCAGAGTCATGCCAGCATGGAATGTAGTATAGCTCTTCATTATTATTTGTGGCCAAAGCAGTTGTAAATATCAGTGATGAGGTGTGTGAGTATGTATCTGGTCTGTGTGTTTGTTGTTGATGGTGGTGGTAGTGTGTGTGTGTGCGCATGGGGGGGGGGGGGAACGAGAACATAGGTTGATAGCAAAAGCTGCCTGAAGCTGTCAGCTAAAAATAGTCAGTAATGGCCAATAATGGCCAAGAGTTCATAGAGAAATCTTCACCAACCCTTTCCAATTCATACGCCACAAAGAGATGAGTGGAGTTTCAAATAAGACATCTCAACCACATTCCTCCCCCCATTTACTCCCATCCAAAACACAGGATCATGCAGCCCTCTGTGAAAACCTAGACCCACAGATGTCAGAATGTGAGGCCAGAGAAGACCCTCCTAAGATTGGCTCTGTGGGGAAAGGCCCTGCCAGCACAGCAGGGCCTTGATTGTTTTTCTTCTGCATGTATGAGCCATATGAGCAGCCAGCCTGGAAGTGTGTTAACTGAGTCAATGTGCAGGATACACTGGAGTCCATTGATGTTCAGTTATAATCTCTATCCCTGTCCTCACTGATCAAGGTGATGACCTCCCGCCAGCCATTCTGAGACCAGGTAGAGAGTCAGAGAGGGAGACTGGATGGTAGAAACATTTATTATTATTTATGCCAACAAACAGCTGGCTTCTATTGGAGTAAACACTGCGAGTGTCTTAATGACCATCTGACATACCGATTGCCATTACTATTTCTTTTCCTTTCATGATGATCTGGTTCTCTTGTAGGCACCTGAGTATTTAAAAGTCTTGACTGGGATGCCATTTCATGGAGGGTGCTTTGTTGCTGTTGAGATGCTTGTGTTCTTAATGTTGGGTTTGCCATTTGTGCTTGTCGGTCTCCTACTTTGGCAGTACTCTTAGGGAGCAGGAGCACCATAGGTTGCAAAGGGCTGGGCTTGGAGTCAGAAATCTCTTCCTTACTCATCCTCCACTGCCTGTCACTCAGACATGTGTGTGGTCTTGGGGAAAACATGTAATCCTTTGGTTTCCATCTGCAGTGGGAGAGGGGCTCTAGCACTGCTGGCAGTCTTTCCTCACAGGAAGCACAAAAGATAAACTAGAGTTCGGCAGTTAAAGAACTCTATTGTTGTTATAAGACCTGACTCCTGCATCCATTAATATATGAACTTGCTAGAATGTATTCTGCCTTTGTCTGGGAAAAACTACTGCCCAAGGGAGAGCAGGGCTTTTCAGGGTAGAGATTAAATTTTGTTTTTCTTTTTGAAAAGGTAAGAAGCTACAAATGCGTTCCCAAAATATACTGAATTTGAGTCCATTTTCAGCTTCAAAGTCTTTCCTGATTGCCCAAGGAGGGGGAGATTTGAAAAAAAAAATACTATACTTTTTTATGTCTCTGCCCTTAAACATTCTGTTTAGAAAAGGAAGGTGGTTTCAGATTATTTCAAATATTTTATTCAGATATATTATTCCCAGGATCATTAGGAGCAAAATAATTCAGAAATTTCAAAAGGGAGTATTTTGGAGACTAAGAGAATATTGTACACACCTGATATAATTAGTTATTTACAAATCTGAGTCCTCTCAAACTATTGACCCCTCTAGGAAAAAAAAAAAAAAAACATCAGTTTTCATTCATCTTTGAAGTATTCCATAGTAGAGAATTAATAATGGTTTATTAAATTAATAAATACATTTGCAACAACATTGCTGAACGAATAGGTTTGTTATTTAAATCTTGTAGCTCTCTTTAGGATCCCAAACATTTGGAAAATATTTCTGGAGTTTCTATAGCAGGTTAGAGTCTAAGGCAAAGAAAACAAACAAACAAAACTTCCCTGTTCTGAAAGCTTAATAACTGGGGAGAATGTGGTGCATATCAGAAGGACATGGGCCACATGGTGGGCCTGCAGAAGTAGGAGCACCTAACTCTTCCAAAGAAAGGATTAGTGTTATGGTTTGGGTGCAGAATGTCCCCCAGAAAAGTTAATGTATTGGCAATGCCAAAATGTTCAAGGTGAAATAATTGAATCATAAGTGTTCTAAGCCGGGCATGGTGGTGCACACTTGTAATCCCAGCATTTGGGAGGCTGAGACCGGAGGATCCGGGTTCGCGGCCAGCCTCAGCTACCTAGTGAGGCACTCTGCAACTTAGTGAGACTTGGTTTCAAAATAAAGAATAAAAAATAGGGCTGGGGGTATAGCTTGGAGGTAGATTGCCTCTGAGTTCAATCCCCACTACCACAAAAAAAAAAAAAAAGTGTTCTAATCTCATCAATAGATAAATCCATTTATAGATTAAGAATTTTAATGGATTTATTGGGTGGTAACATAGGCAGGTAGGGTATAGCTGGAAGAGGCAGGTTACTGGGGGTAGTTATCTCTCTCTCTCTCTCTCTCTCTGTGCTTCCAGCCTCCTTTATGTGAGAGCAGCTTCCCTCCATGCCCCTTGCTACTGCTGTCACTATTTATGCTTGAGAGTCAGCTCTGTAGACTGAACCCTCTGAAATCATGAGCCCAAATAATCTCTTGCTCCTCTAAGCTGTTCTTGTCAGGTACTTTGGTCGCAGAGACCGAAGAGCTGACTAAAATAATGAAAGAGCAGACATAGTAGTATGAATTCGCCTGAAGGCAAAGAGCCTCAGCAGGCAGCCAGAAAAAGAAATAGCTTGTCCAGAAGATCAGAAACTCGGGACATCATTGGCCACTCTTGCTGCAGTAGACTTCCACAGTGATTCTGGCACAGGAAGAGATTTCGGGCTTGGGATATGTGAAGCAATGGCATTTTTGACAAAATATTCTCCTTTTTTAAGTAAATGAGATATGAAGATAGCACAGTTTATTATGTAAATCTAAGGGAAAAATTAGGGTATCCATTAATAGAAAATAATCATCCATGATACCTTCAATTGGAGATAATCTTTGTTACTTTTATATTATTCTTTTTTCAGGCATATTATTTTGACAAGTTGTGATCAGGCTATAGGTGTAATTTTTACCTTTTTCTTATCATTTTTCAATGACACCAAACTTCCTTTAAAAATCCTTATTGAAGATGTATAATATTCCATTTTTGAAAACAGATTTTTTTATATTTCCCATTATTTATCATGGTGGCTAATATCTGCAATGTTAATCTGTATATTTTATTCTTTCTTTAATATAAATTTCCATAAATGTGAAATTTTCTATATTAAAATTGCTATACTTGTTCCATACAATGCAATATAAGATTACTTTCTGACATTGTAGAGCCTGCTTACACTTCCAAGTTGTATTAAGTGCTTGTTTCATTGTAAACAAACTTGCTAAAGATAATCTCAGTTAAAATATACTATTAGTTTTTCAATAGGCAAAAAATTATACTTCTTTAAAAACTTATATTTATCTTATTAATAAATTTAAGTGTTTTTCTATTATTTATGAACATTTTCTCTTTGTGACCTGTACATTTACATCTGTTATCCTTTTTCATTAGGAGATGAGGGGTAGCTAGCATGAGATTAATAGTTTCTTAGGAAGTTATATGAGTATTATTAGATATATTACCTCTTGGTTATATTTAACATAAACATTTTATGTGTATATTACAGGGGACTGAACCAAGGGGTATTCAACCTCTGAACTATACCCCTAACCCTTTTTATTTTTTATTTTGAAATGAAGTCTCGCTAGTTTGCTGAGAGTTTTGCTAAATTGTTGAGGCTGGCCTTGGACCTCTATCCTCCAGTCTCAGTCTCCCAAGTGCTGGGATTATAGGCATATACCACCATGCCCAGCTTAACATAAACATTTATATCTAGTTTCCTGATTACCTTTCATATAGGCTTATCTAAAATACAGACATTAAAATATTAAATCTGTCTATATTTTTTATTGGTCATTGTAATCATACATCTTAATGAGGTTCAGGTGATAGAGGCATAGATGCGCCCAGCACTCATTGAGCCCTCCCCCAGTTCCCACCCTGCTCCCCCCCCACTTTCCTATGTTCAGCACAGTGCTTGGCTTTCACAAAGAAAAAAATACAAATGGCCAATAAATATATGAAAAAAATGTTTAACATCATTAGCAATCAGAGAGATGCAAATCAAAACTACCTTGAAATTTCACCTAACCCCAATTAGAATGGCAATCATTAAAAACACAAACAACAATAAGTGCTGGCGAGGATGTGGAGAAGTGGGAACTCTATTATATTGTTGGTGGGATTGCAAATTAGTGCAAACCCTTTGAAAAACAATATGGAGGATCCTCAGAAGAATGAGAATGAACCTACCATATGATCCAGCTATATCACTCCTGGGTATCTATGCAAATGAATTGAAAATAAATATGTTAATATTTCTACAATTTTTTGAGGGTTTTTTGTTTATTTTTTGTATGACATTAGGGATTGAACCCATGGACATTCTACCTTCTAGCTCCACCACACCCCAGCCCTTTTGTATTTTTTTGTTTGGGTGAAGTTACTTGAACAAGACAGAAAACTAGGAAAGCCAAGGAAGTTGCCAAAACTGTTCTGCATAACAAATTTTTTTTCTAGGTTGCTGAGAGTATGGCTGAGTTGCTGAAAGTGTCCTTGAACCTACTGACCACCTGTCTCAGCCTCCCAAGAACTGGGATCACAGGCATGTGCCACCATGTCCGGCACTAAATGTACTACTTAAAAAACATTCAGCTACATTTCATTCTTTTTTATGGCTTTATTTTAACACATAGCTTTTTAATGTATCTGAAATTTATTTGGATATAATGGTTAAGAATTGATTATTCCCTAAACAGCTTAAAAAAAAATGGTTCAACATTTTGCTTAGTGTCTCTGTAGTTCCTCCCTGGTTTGTGATTACATGTTGATATACTGACTGTAACAGCTATTTTTTTTCCTGAGTACACACTCTGTTTCATTTATTTATTTTCATATTAGTTTTATGTTGATCAGCTTTGTGCCATTTTAATATCTAGGGAAGCCATTCTTCTTCTTTTCTTTTTCCAATTTCTTACTAGCTATTCCAGATGAACTTTGGAATCATTCATCAAAATATTTCAAAACACAGTTGGGATTTTGATTAGGAACAGATTAAATCTGAAAATTAATTTGGAAAGAATTGAAACTCCTTAGTTTTTCTCATCCAGTAGCCTAGCTTATCTACTTCTTTAAGCTCCTGTTAGATCTCTTAGTCTGAGGGATTTTTTTCCTTCCTCAAGCAAACATAACCCTGACTTTACCTAATCTCTCTCTTTTTGTGTGTGTGTGGTACTAGAGATTAAACCCAGGGGTATTCTACCTTCAAGCTACACCTCCAGCCCTATTTTTTATTCTTTATTTTGAAACAGGGTCTCACTAAGTTGCAGAGAGCCTCACTAAATAGTTGAGGCTGGCCGCGAACCAAGATCCTCTCTTCTCAGCCTCCCAAGTACTGGGATTACAAGCATGGGCCACCACAACTGGCTAATATCTCCCTTTTCCTTAAAAATCCAGACACATTGACGCTCCAATTACAGTTCTGTGATGTGTGGACTCTCCATGTCTTCCTAAACACTCTCATTTTGCAGTGCGCTTGTCCTGGTGGCTGCCTCTGGCTCTATTCTCAGGCTTCAGATGACTGAAGGACTCAGACTACGTATTATTGTGTGTCGTACTCTGACCACCCCTGTACTCTTCCACAGTGACCTGGATATGGAATTTGGTCTCATTCCCTGTGATGTGTGTGCGTGAGCATATAGACACACACACACACACACACACACACACACACACACACACATACTTCATGTGATCACATAAAATCTGCTCTCAAAATACATGTGAAGATTTTGAAGTCTTGGCTAAAAGATTGAGGGAATATAAAATTTTTGAAAATTCAGATTATTAAGATAATGGAGGAGGAACTCCAGTGGAGCAAGGGAGGTACCAATGTCAATCTCATTATCCTGTAGAGGGAAAGGGAGAGTAGGGAGGGGGCTGGGGAAAGCCCACCAAGTGCTGTGTGCATGTGTGTCACCATCACTATGAAGCCATTATGATGTGAGACTGTAATGCATCAATAAAAGTATAAAAAAACCTTAGGCTATTCTGCCTTGTTTATCAGCCCTTTCCCATTCACCAGCACCTCTATTTATTGTGCAGAACAATTTTGGCAACTTCTTTTGCTCTCCTGGGTTTTCCCTCTTTTTGAAGTAACTCATCATATTTTCCTGAATAAAATATTTCCATTCCTAATTGAACTAGATGTAAAAATAGTATCTCTAGCAATATGGATTTTCACAATTTTTGTTGTTTTCCCCATATATTTTATCTTTTTAGTTATCATTAAGAGTGGACATATTTGTCTTATTTTAACTAATTATTGTTATTCACAAAATCTTTAAAATTATATATTTTATATCCTGATAGTTTACCAAATATTCTTATCAATTATATTTCTAAAGTTCATGACCTGGATTATAATTAGCATACTTTCTCATTTTTCCATCAACTGGATACCTCTTATTTTTGTTTTGTGTCATATTATAAAATACAGACATTGCATATGTGCATGTGTTTTACCATCACCACCCTTCTCCTGTCTCAGAGACTCTAAAAAATTTGTTCTACTCAGGTGTGAAGATAGTAAGGAGTGGCTCTAAAACTGTGTTCTGTGAATATTCTCTTATAGCCTCAAGGTATCACTTAAAATGTTTACTTTTAAAGCTACTTTCTGGTGCAAAGAGTTCAGTAAAGGTGGCTTCATAGTACCAGCAAGAAGCTTCCTTCTTTCCTGATGGTTTCAGCAGGTAAGCTGCCAATCGGTCTTCCAAAGAAATGCTCTTATTTGTTCCTTCTTGCTCAGATTACTGTTCCTCCAGAGGCAGGACCGTCATTTCTCCTGATACACCCCGACCATGGGGCTTCTAACATATGCCCTTCAGGTATTCCTTGGCTTCGTGACAATCCTCTATCTTGATAGTGGTTAACTTTGGGGAATAGTAATCATAAGTTTTAACTATATTTTCTCTTTGATTACTACAGTCTAGCATGAGTAGTGAAAATATAAAGCTTAAAAACTAGTTTAAAGAGCCATATACTTGTAAAGTAGGCACTTTGAACCAAACTTCCTGCGGAGGATAAACAGAAAATATGAAAAAGATGAAAAAAAAATCTCATTAGTTAAAGTAATGAGTAAACTAACAAGGCAGTGAAGAATCACTCTGCCAGGAACTGGAAAAAGTCAAATCTATTTGAAGTTATTTTTCCCCCTAGAGGTACCTACTGATTCCTGAAGAGCCTGCTAATAGAATGAAAAGCTGATTATGATTTCTGGAAACCTGATGAGGTTGGTGGGACAGACATTGGCCAACTTGGACAGACTTCCAAGGCATAAAAGTCTGTTGAACTCCTCTTGCTCTGGATTAAATGTGGAAAGGCTAAATCTAAAGATAAGGTCAAGCTAGGTAAGCTAGTAATAAACTGTTTTTCCCAGGACTCTGCCCAATTTTCAGTCATCTCAACTGAAATTGCCAAGAATAAACAGAAATCCTCTTCGGAAAAAGAAAACATCCTAAGTTCTTAATTATTTCTAAATTAAAAAAATATATAAGGGAGGAATAGTGGTGCACAACTGTAATCTCAATACTTGTGAGGCTGAGGTAGGAGGATTGCAGATTCAAAGCCAGCCTCAGCAACTTAGTGAGGCCCTCAACAACTTAGTGAGATCTTGTTTCAAAATAAACATAAAAGGTCTGGGGGATGTACTCATGGTAGAAAGCCCCTGGGTTCAATTCCCAGTGTGTGTGCTGGGATGGTTAGTCTGGATTGTCAACTTGAGTGGGTCATGAAACACCTAAGATTATGTGACTTTGAGTGTGTTGATGCTATGACTGGCTTACATAATGACAGGTTGAAGGAGAAATCCTGCCCTGAATGCGGACAGCACAGTTCTTTCAGGCATAGGACCTAGATAAAAAGAAAAAAAAAGGAGAAAGCAGTGTGAATTCATGTGTGGTTCTTCCTAAGAAAACCATGTCTGCTCTCACCTGGGATATCAGCCTTCAGCTCTTTGAACTGGAGTTACACTATCCTCTCTGTGGAATTTCCTGGCCTTTCCTTCTTGGACTAGGACTGTATTATTGGTTGCTCCTATTCTGAAAAGCCAGTTCTTGGGCTGCTCAACCAAGTGTGCAGGTGGCCACTTGGGACTACACTGCTTTGGACTGTACACTGATTTGATAAATATCCTTTTGCCATATACACATCCTGTGAGTTCTATTACTGTACTGAACCCTGAATAACACACATATTCATGGGGACTTTAGAGGTTTGAATTAACATACAAACATTAAGATAAGCATGCTTATCATATTAAAATAGAAGACAAGATTTAAAATACTGAGAAGGAAATGGAAAACATACAAGAGAATGGCAGATCTGGGAGACAAAAGGCCCCACTATCTCCCTCTCCCTCCTTCTCAAGTTCAGTTTAGTGATTGACTTTGAGAGTTTGTGAAAGTACATCATGTGCATTAGGGTGTTTCCCCTTCTCCAACATCACCTTCAGTTAAGTCAACTTCATTGCTCATCTAAGGTTTCTCCTTCTTCATCTGGAGTCCCTCTTATGCCTCATTTTCTCCCTAGCATCCGCATATTAGGGAGAGCATATGATTTTTTACTTTTTGTGACTGGCTAATCTCACTTAGCATAATGTTTTTCAGTTCTATTCATTTCCCTGCAAATGACATGATTTTGTTCTTCTTTATGGCTGAGTGAAATTCCTCTGTGTACATATCCCATAGTTTTGTAATCCATTCATCTGTTGATGGATATCTTGGCTGGTTCCATAGTTTGGCAATTGTGAATTGTGTGGCTATAAACATAGATACACATGCATCGGTCTAATAGTTTGGTTTCCATTCTTTTGGGTAGATACCCAGGAGTGGTATTGCTGGATCATATGGTAGGTTCATCCCCATTCATCTGAGGATCCTCCATTCTGTTTTTCAAAGTGGTTGCACTAATCCACAGTCCCACCAACAATGTATTAAGGTTCCCACTTCTCCACACCCTCGCCAGCCTTTGTTGTTGTTCGTGTTTTTTTATGATTGCCATTCTGATTGGAGTTAGGTGAAATCTCAAGGTAGTTTTGATTTGCATCTGTCTGATTGCTAATGATGTTGAACATTTCCTCATACATTTATTGACCATTTGTATTTCTTCTTTTGTGAAGTGTCTATTTAGATCCTTTGACCATTTTTTATTGGGTTATTTGTTTTCTTAGCTGTGAGTTTGAGTTCTCTGTATATTCCAGCACAGCTGAACATGACCATTTTTTTCAAAGGAGCAACAATTTGACCGAGAACTGGCATTTCAACAGAGAAAAGGATCAAGAAGACAATTGAAGTATACTTTCAAAATTCTGAAATATATTTCATTGGGTAATAATTTTTGAGATATCTATATTAAAAAAATCTCTATGATGTATGTTCACAAACATATGAAAGTCAATCACTAAACCGAACATGAGAAGGGGGGAGAGGGGACGGAGTGGGGTGGGAATTGGGGAAGAGTTAAATGAGAAATGTGTGCATGTGTTCCTTTACCAGCTTATAACTCACAAAGATGTATGATTACAACTCATCAATAAAATTTAAAAAAAAAGAAATTTCCAGGCAAAGAAAAGCTAAAGGAATCCATTACTTCCAGCATCTCATGAAAGGAAATAATAAAGGGAATTCTTTAGGATTTTAGATTGAAGATATACAAGAAGAGTTGAAGAGAACAAAAAGGATGAGAGTGAGATAAGTAAAATAATAACTAATACAACAATAACAGTATCTTAAATAAACATAGTTAAATACTCGAAAATTATAATATGTAAGTTGGAAGAGCATGTAAATTTTTCTAAGGTCCTTACTTGTTCAGAATGAGGGCAGAAATGCCAATTAGCTATTAAAGATTAAGCTTTATAAAATGACATGCTTTAATATTTAGAATAATCTTTAAAATAATCAAAGCATGTAAGCATTAAGAAAATAGAGAAAAGATTATGTAATAAAGATACTCAATTCAATAAGTAGAAACCTCAACAATTAGTAAATCATGTCAAAAAGTTAGAAAAATAACAGAAATTAAATCTAAAAGAAGCAGAAATAAGGAAATAGTAATGATAACTATAAATAAAATCATAATGAATTTTTGGGTGAGAATTAAGTAGCTAATTTTAAAATTTATATGGAATGAGGCATTGCAATGCATGCTTGTAATCCCAGTACATGGGAGGCAGAGACACAGATTTGAGGCCAACCTCAGTTACATAGTCAGGTCCTCTGCAATTTAGTGATACCTTGCTTTAAAATAAAAAATAAAATAGAGCTGAAGTTGTAGCTCAGAGGTAGAATGTCCCTGGGTTGAATCCCCAGTAAAACACCCCCCCCCCCGGAACACACAAATTTATATGGGATGGCAAAGATCCAAAGATAACCACAGCATTGTTAAAGAATCAGATGAGATAATTTTCTTTATTAGATATCAAGATTAATGAAATATCTCTCAGTTGGGATAGCATAATTCTGGCATAAGGAGAAGACAAATGGATCAGTGAAATAAGGCAGAATCCAAAAACATCACCATGCATATAGAGCTATCTGACTTATACAAAGGTAGCATTACAAAACAATGAAGAAAGGATAATATTAAATAATTTTTTGCTGGAATAACTTTGTATCAACTGCATACCTCACATGTTTCCTTTGAATAAAAATCTCAGATACCATATCATTTATTCATACTTCAATAAATATATTCTAGTATCTTTTCAAGACATAATCATAGTATAATCACACAAAAATAACCATAATTCCTCAATATACTCAGATACGCAGCGTTCCAGTATTCATGTCTCTTGAGTGTTTTCATAGTTGGATAATTAGAATCACTATCCAATGAGAAGGATACTTTTCATTTGTTGTTTCTCTTGAATCTTTTAAGAATCTATAGATCTCTTTCCTCTTTCATTGCAAATTATTTTTAAATGTACTGGTTTCTTTGTCCTGTAGAGTTTCCTACATTCTGGGTTTTCACCCAATGAGGTGTCATTTAGCATGTTCTTTTGTCATTTACTTACTTTCTGTAAGTTATTAGCTTAATAGAATTTTGATCAAGTTCATATTTATATTTTTGTAAGGAATGTTTATTTTGTGTTCTAATCATGACATAGAAGAAGGCATATAATACGTACTTATCTATAGTCTCTGTAATTTTTTTTCTAGTACTAGGTCTTCTACCTCTGAGCTACACCCCCAGGCCTTTTTACTTTTTGATTTTGAAATAGGGTCTCACTACACTTCTGAGGCTCTCTTTAGTTACCAAGCCTGGCCTCAAACCTGCAATTCTTCTGTCTCATCATCCCACCTTCTGCTATTGCAGGCATGTTTATTCTCTGTGATTTTAATATTGATCAGTAAGTTCAATTATTGTCAGCCTGATTCATACATTTAAAATTCTCCATTATCCATTAGCCTAATGAAATTAAAAAACTAAATCATTGGATAATTTGCTCAGCTCAATTATTTTATTGAAGGTTGCAAAATGAGTACATTCTAATTTTCCTTCTTAATTTTTATAGCTTACTTCTTAAAGATCCTTCCTTCCTTCCTCCCTCCCTTCCTTCCTTCCTTCCTTCCTTCCTTCCTTCCTTCCTTCCTTCCTTCCTTCTCTATTTCCCTCATTTCTTTCTTTTTAATGTATTGTAATAAAATATAGACAAAGTATGAGGTGTCAACTTCTTATTTTTGTTTACTTCTCCCTTTTTAATATACTTTTATTGGTGCATTATGGGGGACATTTTTAGGTATATGTAAATACTAGGCCATTCTATGTAAAGCACATGAGCATCTGTGGTATTTGGTATCTGTGTGTGTGGTGGGGTGTGGGTCCTGGAATCAGTCTCCCATGGATACTGAGAAATAAATGTGTACAGTCATCTTTCCTAAGTGAGGCGGGGTAATGTTTGCCAGTTTGATTATTATTTCTATACTTTTCAATGGATAGATCTAATAGCTATGATTTTTAAAAAATGAAATAAAAAACACTCATGTTGGTATTTACAAAAATATCTAGAACTATAAGATTTATGCTTAGCAATGATTTTATAGTTGTGTTTTCCTCTTACTTGAAGACCTTGGTTCCTCACAGTACTGATACTATCATTTTCATTTATTTACTTTATCTTATTATTACTCTAACATACACATGCACACATGCAATGCTTTCAGGAGAAAATTACAATTAAACTACTAATAATATTTTATTAAAAGAGTTTAATATTTTTTTGAACTTCTTTTTTGTTTTTTTGGTTAAGATACATTCTCCACTTAAGCATGTAGTCAAATTATGGTGTTTGAAAAATCATTTAAAACAATTTCACTCTATGTGATCACATAGTTATTGTTATTATTTTGAGGTTTTTAGCAATTACTTTTTTATGTTCAAGTTTTTATTTGTGTTTTATAATTATCTAAGATGAATCTAACATAGATCCAAAGACAGCTATACAAAGTAAGGTTGAGTTTTCTTCCCTGACTCCTGAGCCTTGTACCCTGTCTTGTTCCTCTAAGTAATAATTATTTCTTAGTTTTTAGCTTAACTTTCCATTTTTGAAAAATAAATAGATACATAAATATATTTATGCATGTGTATACACATACAACCACATATACTCATACAAAGTACATATCTGGTTTTTTCCTTTTCTTATTAAAGGTAGCATACTATATACTGTTTTGCAATTTCCCTTTTTTCCCTTGGCAATGTAGTAGTTTTGGGAAATATTGTACAATCTTTCTTTACAGATTAATAGTATTCTCTAATGTGGTTGGACTATAATTTATTTGGTCAGTCGCCTGTTCATGAGTATTTGCATTGTTTCTAGTTATTATAAATAACACTGTAGTATATAGTCACTTATATAAATATTTTTGTATTCTTGCTAATATGGTAGTATTGTTGAGTCAAAGCATAAATACATGTGCAGTTTTGCTAGATGTTGCTAAATTCTCAAGCAAAATATATGACCCATTCAGAGAATGAAAAGGCAAATCACAGCATAAGAAACAATACAGTATTTGCAACAAATATAACTGGCAGAGGACTTTTATTAGGAAGGTGTGTCTGTGTGATAAATCTTAAAAACCTGCAAGAAAGAGACAGACAACCTAGCTCAATAGGAAAATAGATTCAATCTCATTAAAATTATAATATAGAACTTGAAATACAGACTTGTAATGCTGAAATGAAAAAGACTGCTAAAACTAACTACTGGTAACAATTGGAAAAGTTCTGAAAGTGTACATTGGTTTAGTCTGTCTGGAAAACTGTGACATGTAATAAAGCCAAGGACATACCATTCAAAACTCAACAATCCCTCTCTTAGACAGAAGCACAACTGAAACGTGTGTATATGGGCACTAAGAGACACATTCAAGGAGTTTTATAACAGCACTGCACAACCAATGCTACTATAGCCACATATTACCAGTAGTGTTTAATAAATTACGGTGTATCCATGAAATGGAAGGTTATATAGCCACAAGCATGAATACATTGCATCTACATTCTACAATATGAAGCTTTCAAATATTTAAGCAAAATAAAGCTAATAAAAAGATATACTCCATCACTCCATGTATATAATATTCAGAAATCAGTCAAAACTGAATGATAGTTGTAGCAGCCAAAGCAAAGTGTAACTTTATGGGGAAGGACATGGTTGAGGTAGTGATTGAAAGGGAAGCGGGGAGGCCAGACATGGTGGTGCAGGCTTTTAATCCTAGTACTTTGGAGACTGAGACAGGAGGATTGCAGGTTTGAGGTCAGCCTCAACAACTTAACAAGACCCTATTTCAGAATAAAAATAATAAAAAAGGGTTGGAGGTATAGCTCAGAGGTAGGATGCCTGCAGGTTCAATCCCCTGTACAAAAGAGAAGAAGAAAGAAAGAAAGAGAGAGAGAGAGAGAGAGAGAGAGAGAGAGAGAGAGAGAGAGAGAGAGAGGAAAGAAAGAAAGAAGGAGGGAAAAGAGAGAAAGAACAAAGGAAAAATGGAAAGTGTAAACTCCTGGGCTGCCAAGAATGTCTGTATTGTAATCTAGTTAGTAAATAAGTGGGTATTAGCTTTATTGAGATGTATTTTTATGCACTTTATACATGTGTGTTTTACTTCCCAATACAAAGTAAAAAAAAAAAAAAAACAGAAAATATTCAGATGTTTTTGTTTTTAGTTTCTGCACATGTCTACATTTTCAGAATAGGGAAGGAGAGTTTCCCTAGGAGAAATGAATATTCTTGCTCTGTGGTTGGAGTACCTTGGTTTTCATGTAGGCTCTATTTTTTACCCTTGTGATTTTAGATGTTTACTTACCTTTTTGTGGCTCAGTTCTCTTATCTCTACAATGGAGATGATAATAGCAAGTCCCCCCTAGAATACTGAGACTCAAATGAGTTAATAGACTAAATGTGCTTAGAATAGTGCTGACCACATACTTGGGGTTCAACGCACACACACACACACACACACACACACACACACACACACACACACACACCACATACATTAGCCATCATTCTCTTTCTTTTATTCTTCCTTTATCATTATTCTTTCAGGCCCTAAGATATCTTTTAAGGTAACACAGGATATAGGCTCTCTCCTCTCTTAGGGTTCCAGACCCAGCTTGTAAGTCTTCTAAAGAGGGTCATACTTTTCTTTAGAGAAGCATTATCAGAGCTTGAGCCTGGAGACAAAAGCTATTCTGCCAAATGTTCTGTATATGAGGCTGATGGTGAGGGCCCTAATAGACCGAGCTGTTCCAAATGTGGTTCTTAAATTAATTGCCCTCATGGTTACCTCATGAGCCTCTGACTCCTTCTGTTGCCTTGCTTTGAGCTCGGGCCTCTGTAGGGCACCCTTTGAGAAGGACTCTAGTGTGCTGGAGTAGTGTTTTTTCTGGAACAGCTTCTCTATCCGATCCCAGAAATGTCCAGATAGTATACATTTGTTAAGATTTTTAGTCTGTTGATTGCATTCCCTATGTTTTCTAGTATTATTATGGTTATGTCTTTTAGAAATGTCTACTTCTTTTTGGTATTTCAAGAGAACCCCAGTGAGAGGGAAGGTAGAGATAAGTGCCAATGTCACTACTTTGAACAGAGTAGCCCTCTTCATTTTGCTATTTGTGTTGTGTGGTTGTTAATTTTTCTCCAATTCTATATCCTCTGTCTTTGGACTTAGTCTAATTTCTGTTAGCTTTCCCTCCTCCTCCTGACTAGGATTCCTTCTTTTTCTGGATGCCATTTATTCTACACCTCTTCTGGGTACAAACATGTATAGTGTGCCCTTAGTTGGGTTTGCAATGAATGTCTGAATAATTTTAACTAAATAAGCCATCTTCCTCTAAATAAGCTGTCTCCCTCTATTTCCTTTATGTATTTTCATCCAAGTCATTTTCCTCACAAGTCATCATATCATTTCTCCCATGGATTGTCAGTTGACACGAATGGTTAGTCACTGGGAAAATACTGGTCCCTTATTCAGCCGTGACCTTCTTCCCCTTCACTGCTGAGTCTCTTCCAATTTCCACTGATGGCTGAGAGAGTAATTTAATGGCTCACAGATTTCGCCTGCAGTAATTCAATGGAGGTGGTGGAGTGGTGGAGAAGACCTGCCTTTCAAATCACAAATTCTCAGAGGGCGTAGTAAATGCAGGCTCAATTCAAGCTTGACTCAGAATTGGTATTTCTGACATTTGATGTGGGGCCTGGCAGGAAGAGCCTCTAAGCAGGGATGATCAACATCATCAAGGAGATGGCTATACTCTCATTCGGGTTGGTCCCTCTGGTTTGGATAACAGGCTATGGAGGAAAGAATCTGACAAGTGCTAAAGAACAACCTAGACCTCAGTCCAAACAAACTAGGGTTTAAGACACAAAATTTTGCTTCTACAGGGGACAGAAGTGCAAAACAGAACCAAAGCAACTTTTCCCAAGATAAGATGAACATAGCAGAGTTAGAAGGCTCTGGGACACCCAGTGGCTGGCCAGGACTCACCCAGACTCCATGCATTGACATAGATGGGGTTCTGAAAGTACTTCCAGGCCTGGTGAGGACCGATTCTGGCCAGGCTGAGGGTCATCTTGCAGAGTGAGGCCAGAGAAGGCAGGGGTAATGTGTGTCACCTTTGTTCCTTCAGATTGAAAATCTTTTTGGTTTACTTTCATTTTTTTTTCTTTTGTTACTGAGAATTGAACCCAGGGGCATTCTACCTCGGAGCTATACCTTCAGCCCTTTTATTGTTTCTGAAACAGGGTCTTGTTAGGTTACTGACAGTCTCACTGAGTTGCTGAGGCTGCTTTTGAACTTGCAATTCTCCTGTCTCAGCCTCCCAAGTACTGGGCTCACAGGCATACGCACCAGGCCTGGCTTGGATTTTCAATGTAGTTCTATCTACAGCACCTCTTTGCAGCTGAGCCTCTTTATTTGCCAATCAGAAGAATCCTCACTCCTAAAAAAGGAGATAAGTGAAATGAGCAGGTACAAGCTCCTCCTTCTCAGCCTCTGATCTCTGAGAATGAGCTAGTCTGAAGCAAAATCTGGGATCAGGCAGACCCCAGAGATTGCAGCTGGGTAGCATCATCACTTTCTCTGCCTTGAAAAAAAAATTTTTTTTTTGCAAGTTTGACAGATAGTGATACTACTGGATGCCAACAGACCCTGCAGGCATGTCTTGCCAAAGATGGAAGGTGAAAGAGCAGCAACAGATGTCACCCATAGCAGCTGCGGCCATCTGCTAGAAGATAAAATGCATTGCCAAGAATGGTGCTGGGGAGAGGAGAGGAAAAAGAGGATGCACTCCCACAAAGGAGCCAGCCACTGTAGCTTAGAATCTGGAACACAGCAGAGATAATGGGATGGACTTTGTTTTCCTTTCCTAAGGTAACTCTCCACACCTCCCCATCTGCCACTCGGCGTCTTCTATTTCCTGGTGGACATTTAGATGGTGAGCAATGCCTCCCTTTCTTGAGAGTGCTTTACAGAGTCTCAAACCATTAGGCTCTGCCTTCCAAACTCAGATTAGGCCACTGTTTGCCCTCTGACTTCCATCAATTAAAATCGGTTCTCCTATTTCTTGATTCCTTTCCAAAGTCAGTACAAAAGCCAATACTGCTCCTGGTTAGACTTCTCAGATGCAGAAGGAATCATGATTTCGCTACTAACATGCAGATCAATGAGGGCTATAAAAAGTCCTAAGCTTTTGGATAGGTCAAACTTCTCCAGATCTTTGGTACGGGGGATTGAATCCAGAGGCATTCTATCTCCAACTTATACTCCCAACCCGGTTTTATTTCTTATTTGGAAACAGGATCTCACTAAGCCTTGCTAGTTGCCAAGGCTGGCTTTGAACCTGTGATCCTTCTGTCTCATCTTCCCAAGTACTTGGGATTACAAGTGTGCGCCAGCCACTATGCCTGGCTTTAGTGTTCTGATTTCTAAAATGGGAGATGGGGTTAATAACTTTTAACATTTATTGAGCACTTAATAGGCATTAATTTAAGCACTTCTTTTTTTATTGGTGCATTATAATCATACATACACCATGATGAAGTTCAGAGCAATAGAGACATACATGCACACAGCACTTGGTAAGCTTCTCCCGGCACCCACCCCACTCCCTACCTTTCCCTGTGCATGATATTGAGATTGGCATTGCTAATTTTGTATATGTATAGTGTGTCAATACTTATAGTGTGCTTTCTTCATTACATCTTCCTCCTCCCATCCACCTTCCTTTCTTAGACCCTCTCTATCACTCCACTGGGGTTTCCCCTCCTTTGTCTGGAGTCCCTTTTGTATTGCAATGTCTTCCCAGCTCCCACATATGAGGGAGAACATAAAACCCTTCATTTTTTTGTGACTGACTAATCTCAGCATAATGTTCTCTAGTTCCATAATGTAAGTGCTTTACACTTATAAATTTATTTAATTTTCATAAAAACTCTGAGAAATAGGTATTGTCATCCTTATTTTACAGATGAAGAATTTGAGGCATAGAGAAGTTAATAGTCCTATGCAGATGAAAGTGGTAGATAAGATTCAATACTGGGCAACTGGGATCCCAATCTTATACTTCTATCCCTGGTGCTGTGCTTTCTCTTGAGAGTCCCTTCCAGTTTTACAGTTCTCCCACTTGGAGCTGGGGATGTAGCTCAGTGGCAGAGTCCTTGCCTAGCATGCATGAGGTCCTGGGTTTGATCTCCAGTACTCCCCACCCCTCCCCCAAAACATTTTCCTACTACTCTCCAACTTTCTTCAAGGGCCTAGTTTTTTCCTCTTGTCGCAAGGACATCATTATCTGAGTTCAGGACCTCAAATAATGTCTCATTCCTATCCCAGTAAGAATGTAGCAAGTAATTTCTGGATTCCCAGAACTCTTTGTTTGCTAGATTCTAATTTTTCACTATTCTTAGAAGCTCAGGACTCCCCATTCAGAGGTTCCTAGACTTATTTGGCTTACCACCCCCCTTTTCAGAAAAAAAAAATTTACTCAGTATTCCCCTGGGAATCTACCTTCTTTAAATGAATAAACAGAAAGATGCAATAACAAATTTGTGTTATTTTTCACATCTATATTGTGTCCCAGCATCCCTTTGGGGGTGATATTGCCACTTTGGGATATTACCCCATGCCATTCCCCCCTCAATCTCCTTCTCAGATCAAGTGTCAAAAGCTTCTGCTACCTTCAAGTCATCCCAGCTGCATGGTCTTACAGTGCATGGTGATCTCATTGCTTTCTGGCACATTCTTCTGTTAGAAACACTTGCATTCTTGTGTTGCTATCTTCCTACTTTGCCCTCCAATACTTGCTGTCTTCATAAGAAAAAATACTGTTTCATATTTGTTTGTCCTATAGTTTGTTTGTCCTATAGTTTGTCATGTTTGTTTGTCCTATAGTTCATGATCTATTTTCACATATGTCATTTGACTGGCTTCCTTCCTGCAGCACATCCACAGAGCATCTAGCTGGATTATGACAACCAGACATTGACTCTACTTATTCCTGGCTTCCCCCACCCTCTCCCCAATCTTAAACAATAAATAGGGCCTCAGTCCCAAAATCCACTACAATCCCCTTTTGTCTGTTGACCTGAATTGAATCCCTATTTTTTCGGATACTGGGGATTAATTCAGGGACATTCTACCTCCAAGCTATATCCCCAGGTATTTTTTTGTTGTTGTTGTTTTGTTTTTTTAACAGGATCTCACTGAATTGCTGAGGCTAGCCTTGAACCCACAATACTTCTGTCTCAGCCTCCCAAGTACTAGGGTTATAGGCATGTGTCACCATGCCCAATGTAGAATCCCCATTTTATAGATTAGTAAACTAAGTCTGAGAAAGGTTCAACCAGCTTCTGCAGGTCATGGCTAGAAAATGGTAGGGCTGGAACTGGACCTCATGACTATTAATACCTTAGAACTATCACCCAAACTGTCTTAAATGCATGGAATAACCTTCCTTACATTTTACCTGACAAATCTCTACTTCTTTTTTCAAATAATATTTCAAGAACTACCCTCTCCATCTATCTTCTCTCTTTATTTAAACTCTGTTTATTGGATTAGCTAGTTTATGACATATGATTTCTACTTGTCTTTTACCTTACACCAGGAAATGCTTTTCTTTCCTCTCTGCCTCATTACCTATGAAAGTGCACCAACAAGCTCTCCTCGAGGCTTGTCTTCCAACTGAAAAACATCAAAGTAAACCTCAGTGCACATAAGCAGCAGTTGTGCCCACAGTTATTAAACCCCCCTGTGTGTAGAGCTAGGCCTGCTCTCATTTTCCCAGACTTCCCCCAGTGTGAGCATGCTCTGCCAGCTTCCCTCTGCACCCCATTTCTTTGAGACATCTTCACTTGGTTGAACACTTTTGGCATTTTCAAGAGGGTTAGCAAAGCTGTCTTACTCTCACTCTATAATGGGAAAAGCAGGTGCCTTGGAGCTAAAAGATCTGGGATTCCTGTGGCAGCTCTATTGGCCTTTAACCTGTCCTTTAAATGTTAGGAATCAAAATAGTATAGGATCTCTTTAAGTTGCAGGGTTATTTTGGGATCAAGTACGATAATGAGGTGGTGTATGTAAAAAGTATTTTGTAAATGATATGCATATGTGTGTCTATATATAATCAGTCCTCATTATTTGTGGGTTCTGTTTGAAAATTTGTCTACTATCTATGCCAGGTGTGGTGGCACATGTCTGCAATCCCAGTATTTGGGAGGCTGAGATGGGAGTCATGGGTTTGAGGCCAGCCTCAGCAACTTAGTGAGATCCTCAGCAATACAGTGAGACTCTGTTTCAAAAAGTGCTTCAAAAAGTGTTGGAGGTATAACTCAGAGATAGAACACCCCTGGGTTTAATTCCCAATATCAAAAGAAAGAAAGAAAAGAGAAAGGACGAAAGAAAGGGAAAAATTGAGGAGCCTGTTAAAATGTAGATCCCCAGGCCACAATAACTCAGGAGATTCAGACTTAGCCACTTCTGATTCAGGCCCAGGAGCATAGGGAAAGCCCTGATATATAGGCTCCTGGAGTAGTGGGCTGGAGCTTGCAGACTGTGAACAATAATGAGCTTATCACAATAAAATAGGTCAGCCTTCTGGAACCTAATCTCTGGGGACCGTCCCCTTGGCCTGGCCCTGACCCCTGTGGATCCAGATGTGCTTTCCATATCTCTGATTGGAGCTATAGGAAATATATTTGAGCAGATGCTAAGAGAGGAGAGGAAGGGAGAGGCCATCCTTGGTACCAGTCACCCAAGCCTTTCATTTCTGGAGAAGCACAGGCATAGCCTCCTCTTCAACTTTTTACTAAATGATCTCCTGAAACATGAGGGAGAAGAAGTCAAATTGTATCTGCTTCCACCCACAGACCCTAGGCTCAGAAGCACGGTGACCACTGCAAGCGCATTTATATTTCCTACCAGAATAAGAGTTGCCGCTGGCCAATACTTAAATCCATTGCACTCTGTCAAGGGAATGTCAGTTAGTTTTCTATAAGTGTTCACTTTTTCAATTAATCTCTGCTCCCAAACATGACAAGAATATTTAGGGACATTTTTTAATGACAAGGATGTCATGTTATATGCAATGGAGAAGTAGAATACTTTTTTGAGAACTCTGGAACTCAATGGGTTGGTCAGCCTTGTGTTTAGAGAAGAGCACTTGAGGACATTCTGTCCTCATGGTATGGTAGAGAACGTGGTTGCAGCAGGCAGGGGAAGGACTGTGGGCATCAGAAGCAAGTTCTTGCGTTGCTAATTTTTCAGCAGTGCAAGTCCAGAAAAAGTATTCACCCTCTCAAATATTCCTCTGCTAGGAAAATGGAGATGACAGCTGTTATAAAGATCAGAGTGGACTGCAAAGGCTCCAAGGTCTGGAATATGGTAGGTGCTAAATAAATGATGTTCCCCTCTCCTTCCCTCTTCCTACCTCCTGTAGACAGTAGGAGGGTGTCTTGCTTTACCCATCTCCATGGACCTGATCAGTGATTCAAGTTCTGTATGAATTAGCTTCTTTCTTTTTCCTCCCTTTCCCCTTTCTTCTGTAACTTCTTCCATTGATTTAGAGCCTTCTGTGGGAATGATCTTAATGTTCTGTGCTAATGTGATTATGGATAGTAAGTGAATTCCCCTTCAAGGCAATATCATTTTGTTTTATCAGGGATTTTCTGGAAATGGTTCTTGAGGATTTCCAAGTGTCTTGGGTTGAGAGTGGACGCATCTCCCAAATCATCGATTTAGGGAAGGCTGGCTTTGACCAGGACCCTTTCCTTGATCTCACTTGTATATGTTGGAAGGTGAGTTGGTTTTGAAGAGAGCAGGCTGGGTTTCTGGATTTTGGAACTTGCAGTCCTAATTATAAATCCTGGCTTTACTGTTTACTGTGTCAAATAATTGGGCTGATAACTTTTCTGAGACTCAGGTTGCTCCTCTATAAAATGGGAACAATAAGCCTATCTTTTGGAGTTCTTGTGAAGATAATGCAATATTTTGGTGAAATGTTTGGCTTATAAAAATGGCAGCTACTCTATAAAACTAGTGAGAGGCTGAGCTGGGGATGGCTGCCAACTGACATCCAATGAACATGAGCTAGTTTTCATAACACTAGTTGTTCTGACTAGATTTACTAGTTTTCGTAACTAACTTACTAGTTTTCATACTTAGTTGTGACAGTCTTGTGCCATGCTAATTTAAGGATGAATCATAGGTCATTTTTTCTCTACAAACAAAAAGTCAATGTTTGGGACCATTTGGGGGCATCATTCTCATTTGCATGTTTTCTGTTATATTTTCTTGAGTGGAGAGAAAAGTATAGATTGAGAACCATTTATTGGGAAAGTATGTATATGAGAATGTATTTTATTTATGAACATCTTTCATTGTGTACATGAAAGTGGAAAAGAAAGTTGGAAGTCACTGAGTTAGAGCCAGCTTGTCTGATGGGTACTAAGCATACCCTTCAAGGCTTCCTCCTTCACCAAGCAAGTGTGTCATTTCTTGGGATAGTTGCAGGAGTTGCATTAGTCACTTTATACACCCATGTGACATTCTTGTCCCAGCTTTCTCTGCATTCCAGGTTTGGTTGGAGTGAAGTTATTGCTTGGAACTTCGTCTGGCACAGGCTAGTTGCAACTTTGGCTCTCTGGTGTTCTTTGCACTAGAAAGACCTGGAGTCATCAAATGGCCAAATGATTGGGGTCCTGGTTTTACTCAGCAGTACTTTCTTATCATCCTGTGATACTTGATCTTGAACCCTAGTAGTAGAATGAAATCAGTTATAGGAATAAGACTTATTTTCCCTCAGAATAAGTAACATTCCACTTTCCTCTTTTCCTGCTAAACTCTATTCAGATCAAGTGCTCTCTGAGCTTTTATTGAAAACAGGAGAAAGCAAGAGGCCATCATGAATGATTCACCTGTCTCAGGCTAAGCTGGACAGAAAGAACTTCTTTGAGAATCTAATGTGTTGTTTGTCCCATTGTCGATCCCTCTCTTCTGATTTGTCTTTATTACTCAGAAATAGGTACATAGTAGGCAGCAACCACAAGTTTTCTTGATATGTAAACAAATGATCAGAGAATTTCATGTTTGCTTAATCTAATTCCAATGAGATTAAGCAGAGAGAGGCTTCTTTAAGAGAAATTGGAGGCAATTGTTTAGAAGGGTTAGAGATTACATTAGATAACAAACAAAAGCAGTAAACAAAACCTTATTGAGTTCTGATTGCCCCAAGAAATAATTGGCCCAGGTGACATTTATGGATACTTACATAATAGAGAAGGAAATAAAGAATGAATAGTTATGGAATGAATACTACAGGCCCAGATTCTTCACATACTTGTTCTCTGTTCTTTTCAGATGAAAAAATTAAGGCCCAGAGAGTGTAAATGACTATCCCCAGTTCACGTGAATAGTAAATAGAAAATCTATGATTTGTAGCTGTATTTAATTCATTTTCTCTTTGTCCCCCACCCCCTATTTTAATTCTGAGGGATGAACAAATATGGAGTCAGAAAAATTTTCATTGTGAAGAATCTTATTAGCCTAGTTTGTTCCATTCTAACAAAAGACTATATGTTTATTATTTGAAAATAAATTAGATTGGGGAGATATATACCATTAGGCAAAATTAATAGATTACATCAATACTGAGGATTTCTGTCCCAGGAAGTACACTGTGGCAGAATTAACAGAAATGATAGATTGTGAAGAGAAGTTTGTGATGTCTAGAATAAAAAGGCAATTAGCATCTAAAATATACAAGGGATTCATCTCTTCCAATACTAAAAGCAGTGTATGGGCAAAAAAAAAAAAAATCCCCCAAAGAAACCCAAATGTTTTTAAAATAAATGTGATAACTAATAATAAGAAATGTGAAAATTAAAACAACTACTTCAGCTTTTCTAAATCTGGGTGTAAATTAGAGAACATCAAGGGCTAGCAAAGGTGTGGAGAGCTGGACCCTTATCTATGACTGATGGGACTGTGAACCAGCACAGGCATTGCGTGACGCTATCTGGCAGCCCTAAGTGAGTGAAGTCAAGGCTGCCTCTGCCTTGTAGCCCAGCAACCCCATTCCTAGTATAATATCCCAGAAGCATCCTGTGTAAGTATGCAAGGGGGCCTGGCTGAGCAGTTTCAAAAACTCTGGTACTGAGGAGCTGTACGGGTTCTGTGGTTAATGTTCTCTGTGGACAATTCAGCAGCAGTCCGGAGCAAAAAAAAAAAAAAAAACAAACAAAAAAAAAAACAGACACAGCATTAGAGATTAACCTTAACAATCAAATGCTATGTGACAATGGTAAAGAGAATCAGGCCTGTTATGCAATGCTATTTAGGTAAATTAACAATAAGGTATGTATTGTCACCAGAAAAAAAATTAAAGGGAGCCAATGGTGTGGTCCTTAGTTTCTGACATATTAAGTATTTGAGGTTTCAGCTTCTAAAATGCATATGGAAATATCACTTAAATACTTAATGGAGTGTTTAAGTGTCAGATGTGTTTTATTGTTGTTTGTTTTGTGGAACTGGGGATTGAACCAAGGTCCTCTTGAATACTGTGGGCTCTACCACTGAGCTATACTTCCAGCCTTATCAGATGTGTGTTGTTTTTTTTTTTGTTTTTTTTTTTTGTGGTACTGAGGACTGAACTCATGGGCATTTTATCTCCGAGATACACCCTCGGTCCTATTTTTTATTCTTTATTTTGAAATAGGGTCTCACTAAGTTGTGGAGGGCCTCACTAAGTAGCTGAGGCTAGCCACAACCGGGATCCTCTGGTTTCAGTCTCCCTAGTATTGGGATTACAAGCGTGTGTCATCATGCTTGGCTTCAGATGTGTTTTTAATATGTAAAAAGCTATGAAGCTAGAAAAAATAGGAAACAGAGGACTTCAGATAAACAAGGAGAGAAACCAGTAGAGTAATGGAACAAGATAGGGGGAGAGAAGAGGGGAAGGGGGGAAGAGGATTGAAGAAGGGGACAGTTAAAATAATGCCATAGCAGTACATAAAGGTATAGCTACCAATCTTACTAACATGTACAGGGATAAAGGAAGGGAGAGCTGGGTGGAACATGAAAAGAAATGCACCAAGTACTATATGCATGTACGTTTGTATCACTTTGAATCTCACTATGATATATAATTACAATGCACCAATAAAAGTTAAAAATAAGAAAGCTATATACCTAAAAATCTTCTTCTAAGTACATTAAAAGTTTAGGTTAAGCCAGTCATGGTAGTGCACACTTGTAATCCCAGTACTTGGGAAGCTGAGACAGTAGGATCACAGGTTTGAGGCCAGCCTCAGCTACTTAGTGAGGCCCTTCGCAACTTAGTGAGACCCTGTTTCAAAATAAAGAATAAAAAATAAGCCTGGGGGTGTAGCTCAGAGATAGACTACCTGGATTCAACCTCCAGTACCATACACACAAAAAAAGTTTAGGTTAAGTTATTTGAGAGAAGCCTATCATTTTAAAAGCACAAACCTTATTTTATAAATTGAATAATTATCACCATGTTTTATTTATTTATTCAGATTTTTATACTTTTATTATATTTGTAATTATGCATCTTAGTGAGAAAGGCATACAAAGATACATGCACACAGGGGTTGGTGTGTTTCCTTTCAGGTCTGCTATGCACCCCTCCCTGTACCTAATACCAAGGTTGGTAGTGACACCTTCATACATGGGCACAGGATAATTTGAATGGTTTCTGGTTTCTTTCATCAGTTCTTCCTTTCCCCCTTGCCATCTCCTTTCCACATCCTCTTTCATTATTCTACTGGTCACTTGCTTCAGTTATCTAAAGTCCCTTCTGTTTCCTATTTTCTTTCTAGCTTCCACATAAGAGACAAAATATTTGACCTTTGGCTTTTTGAGACTGGCTTATCTGACAGCATATTATTCTCTAGTTTCATTCATTTCCCTGCAAATGGCGTAACTGAGTTGTTTTTTATGGCTTAGTAAGATTCCATTGTGTAGCTATACCACATTTTCTTTATCCATTCATCTGCTTACGGACACCTAGGTTGGTTCCATAATTTGGCAATTGTGAATTGCGCTGCTATAAACATGAATATGCACTCATGGTCACAGTACTCTACTTTTAATATTTTGGAGATATACCAAGGAGTGGTATAGCTGGGTCATATGGTGGTTCCATTCCTCATCGTTTGAAGAGTTCTGCACTGATCTCCATAGTGATTGTACTAAACTGCAGTCCCACCAACAGTATAGAGTTCTTTTTTTCCTCACATCTTTGTCAGCATTTATTATTGTTTGTTTCTTGATGATTGCCATTCTAACCATGGAATCTTGGTGTAGTTTTGATTTGCATTTCCCTAATTGCTAAGGATGTTGAACATTTTTCATATATTTATTAGTCATTTGTTTATTCTTTCAAGAAATGGCTATTCAGTTCAACTGCCCACTTTTGTTGATTGGATTGTTTTTAGTGTTAATTTTTAAAAGTTATCTCTATATTCTAGATATTAGTCCCCTATCAGAGGAGTAGCTGGAGAAGATTTTCTTCCGTTCTGTAGGCTCTCACTTCAGATTTTTGATGATTTTCTTTGCTGCACAGAAGCTTTTCAACTTGATACCATCCCATTGATTGATTCTGAGTTTTATTTCCTGAACTTTGGAGTCTTATTGAGGAGGTCTCTACCATTGCCTGTATGTTAGAAACTTGGTCCTATGCTCTCTTCTAGTAATTGCACAGTTTCTGGTTTAATTTATAGACTCTGCTTTTTTTTTTTTACTTTGACATTTTGAACCTGGGATGCATTAATGCAAAATTCATTGTCATTTTCTGAATAACAGAGGTAATGTCCATTCTTTTGATGAAACCCTTCATATTCTTTCAAGGATTTTTATCATATGCCTCATTTTTTCAGGGAGGATTACTGAGGGATGATGAAGTTAAAAGAAACAAAATATAGGTGAGCTGTAATGGCTCATTCCATGTGTACACTAGGATTTGCAAAGCAGGCCCTATCCTGTTCATGTAGATTTCCTAAAGATGGATTAGAAGAAGTAAGCTGACATATGTCTATGTGGTAGAAACCCACTCTTATCCTAAATGAAATAAGTAGTCTTGATGCCTAGTGGAGTATGCAGACAGGAGGCAGGTAAAAAGAGTGCTCCCTGGAAGAAAGGAAAGCTGGGATGGCATGGGCCAGGATCATCTCAGATGGATACCAGAGAGGCAGAACATCTTCACAAGAGTCACTACAAATAACAGTACATATGCCCAAAAAATGCATGATATGGACTCCAAAGCAATTACTGAAGCAACTGGCACCATTTAAATTAGTGTACTGGAATCATCTACCATCTACCAAGAAGTTGAAATGATGGCAGCACTACTTCAAGATAAGAAGACATAAATCTCAGAGTCGGTGATTTCTATTAAAGGGTGACATTCACCTGTCATTTCAGGGTGATTTAGCATCTGCGTATCATTCAGGAGTAAGCCTATTCAGGTCCAACTCTGCAATGTGAGTGCCTTGCATGTCTGTAGCTAAAGACTTTCCGTTGCATTTAGCTCAGTTCAAGGCAGTGCCGGGGAGGGCAGTGACTGGCAACAGCTACGGAAGCTATGGGATTATATGTCACTCACTACATAGTAGATATTTATCACTTACTTTTTGACAACTGAGAATCTTCTTTTGCTTGAAAATGTATTAGTCTGTCCTCCTCAATAAAAGTTTAAAATGCAAGATGCACAGATATCCATCCCCCCCCCCCCCCTTGCAGGTAGGCCCAGATATATGGCTTAGGCTCTACCCATCAGATGCAGCTGCTTTGAATCTTGAATAAGGAAGTAAGAGTGCTAAAAAGCTGGGATGGAGGAGCAGGAGGGGTAGAAATATGTCTTCAAGGCAGCAGTAATAGCAGTGCAATGGCTGTACTCACTGGTGCCTATGGTGGTGGTGGATGGAGCTGGGGTGTCTAGGTTCTAGAGGAGACAGTGTCCTGAGTCTTCAGGTTTCATGGTATGGATATTTTGGCTGTGGGCCAGGTTAATGCATCAGCTCCCCTTGTTCTTGACCATTTTCCAAGTGTTGACTTCCTGGCAATTATGAGCTACCCAGTCCCCAATAAATGTATTTTCTGCTTATGTCAGCCAGGCTTGGTTTCTGTTGCAGCCAGTAGAGCTGTCTGGTATAGGATGCATGCACGGATGTCAGATGGTAATTGCTTTGGGGAATCAATTATGTGGGCTGTGGCTTGCCATGGTTTGTTTCTGAAAGGGTCTAAAGTCACTTTATAAATAGTTTGTAATTGCTGACTTTGGGATTCTGTGATTTCAGGGTCACATCTTTTAAGTTATTCATTAAATCAACATTTAATGAACACCCACTATGTGCTAGGCCTCATGCCGCACAGTGGGTATATAAGGACAGAAGCTCTTTGTCTCGCAGTGCTCACTATTTGAGAAGGGAGATGGACAAGAAAATGGGCAGTTGCAATATAGTTACTGTGATAGTACAATGAACTACAGGAGTGTCACAGAAGGTCATCGATCCCAGCCTAGAGGGGAGTGGGTCACTGTGTGTAGTATATCTTTACATGAATGCTGTGCGTTTGTCTTAAACTCATCTTAATTTTCTACCTCCTCCTCCTTTATTTCATTTCCTTATTTTTATATTTCCATTATGACACCATTATTTTCCAAGTCATCTATACCTATACTCTTTTGTCTTCATTCTCTGTGTCCACTTAGTTACCCAAATTGCAAACTAAAGACACACACACACACACACACACACACACACGCACACACACACACACACACACACAAGCACACACACACTTGGCAATTTATGTGATGGTCTTTATTATTTTCTTTTTTGTGGTACTGGGGATGGAACCCAGGGGCATTTTACCTCTGTGATCCATCCCTAGCCCCTATTTCTTATTCTTTATTTTGAAACAGGGTCTCACTAAGTTGCAGAGGGCCTCACTAAGTAGCTGAGGCTGGCATCAAATCTGTAATCCTCCTGTCTCAGCCTCCCAAATACTGGTATTACAAGTGTGTACCACGACACCCAGCTTTATTTTCCATTCCATTTTATTTTATGTTTTAAAAATATTTCCAACCCACTTAATTGATTTCATGACCCACTAATGTTTTATCACTCATTCTTGATAAACTCCACTCTCTTTTATATATTCAATCCAACAGGAGTCTTTATTTTTATTTAAGCATGACTCCTTCGCCTTTAGAGCAGCACCATCAACACAAACAACCCTTCTCTCAGCTCACTTTCCCCTGATCTCTAGCCTTCCTTTCTCATCATAGCTTACAGGATCGCCATTTTCTCCTTCATTTAGCTTTCATCACTTGTATGCTACAGAAACTTTTTCTGAGCTCACTAGCTACCTCCATTTTCTAAAGCCAATGAATATATTTAGTCTTTTTCTTGCTAAGATCTCCCTTATCCAGAAACACTTCTTAGCATGGTTGCTGTGACCCCCCCCTCCCACCCCCAGCTTTTCCTTTTATTTCTCTGGTCTCTCCTTATTATAGGTCTTCTTTTTAGGCTCATCCTCCTCCATCTGGCCATTCAAAATTTCTCAAGTATCCAACCTAAGTTATTTTTTTTCCTCTAATTCTGTGGTCTCATTATATGCTACAGCTTTAATTTATACACACATCTTATGTCTTCCAAATGGATATCTCTTGTCCCAGAGTGTCTCAACCTTGATACTACTGACATTTAGGGCCAGATAATTATTTGCTGTTGGGGCTATCCTACGCATTGTAGGGTATTCAGCAACATCCTTGGTCTTTACCTACTAGATAAAAGTAGTGACCTCTGCTTTCCCCTAGCAGTGACTGCCAAATATCTCCAAATATTGTTAGCTGTCCTCTCACAGGGGCTGGGGAGGAGGTTTGGTCACTTTTGACTGAGAATAATTATGCTGCCTTGACTTATCATCTGTAGACTATGCTTCAAGTCCAACAACATAGCTGACATTTCCACTTGGATGTTTCAACAACATATCCAAATTCACCATGTTAAGTATGAATTTATCTATCAATATGGGTCAATTTGTGTATCAACCCTGGTCTTCTCATAATCCATTTATCTAGTGCCTCAAGCCTGAAAGCTAAGACAATGCTTGACATCATTCTGTCCTTTACCACCACAATATCAAATTTATTATTGAGTTTAGTCTATTTAATCTTCCCAACATCTCTCTTGAATCTATCCATCTTTCTCCTCTCCTCCTTTAGAAACTTTCCTGATGACCTCACTTTCTTTAATGTCATTACCATTCGACTGCATCCAAGCTCAAACCCTTGGAAATCACTGGGCATTCAAAAGCCCTTTACTCTTTCCCTATGCAAATTTTTTTCCTCTTAAAAAAAACTTTCAAAGTCCTTTTTTCTCCTTGGTTCTGAGCCTCCCCACTTCACACTTAGATTATATCAACAGCCTTCTTACTACTTTTTCTAGCTCCTCTTCTAAGATACATATAAGCCCAGATAGCTTTCTTTTTATTTTTTTAAATTTATTTTTATATTTTTATTGGTGCATTGTAATTATACATCTTACTGAGATACACAGTAATTGGAATATACATGAACTCAACAGTTGGTGTATTTCCTTCTGGATTCTACTCCCTCCCTTCCCTTTCTTATACATGTCATTGAGATTGATATTGATAATTTAATACACATACAGAGCATTATTTAAACTATTACCTTCATTATGCATCTATCTCTCCTTCTACCTCCCCTAAACCCCCTTCATTGCTCCGCTGGAGTCTCTACTCCTTTATCTGAGGTTTCTTTTATTACCCAATTTCTTTCTATCTTTCACATATAAGAGAAAACATACAGCTATTCACTTTCTGAGGCTGCCTGATCTCACTTAGCATAATATTATCAAGTTCCACCCATTTTTTCCTACAAATGATATGATTTTGTTCTGTTTTTTATAAGCCCAGAGATCTCTTGCTGAAATTCTGTCCATGATTTTAAAACTCCATGTTCTCTTAGTTCATTCCTCTATTCAAGAACCAAAATATTGATCCTGAAATTCTCTTTAAATTCTCCACCTCGATTTTTATAGCACTTCTGCATGTGATACCTCTCAGTGGCCTCCTACTGACTCCCACCCAAATATGCCACCTGCTACTGACACACTGACCTCCTCACTGGTCTGGGAATTTGCACACATGTTCCCCCATCTGCCACTCTGCCTCCTCTCTTCCACCCATGGAAGGCCTCATCTCTGAAGGAAAGTTCAGTCAATCTCCCTCAGCTAATCTAGTCCACGGAGTGTTCTCTCCTAACTAATCTCCTGATTATACTTTTAGTTAATACCAAATTTGCTCTTAATGGTTTAATTTGTTTTTAATTTCATGCACAGTAGGTTTTCCACACCTGCCTTGATTGCAGTTTGATTGAAAGTGAGTTTTCCACCTTACTTGTCATCTGCATTCTCCATTTCATTGATCAGCATGACTGGCACACAGTACACACTTAACAAATATTTGAATGCATGTTAGTAGGTGTTAAACGCCTTCTAAAGAAGGCAGAGAACCCCTCTCAGTCATCTCTCTTCCTCCTAGAAGTTTTTTCTCATATCTTTTCCATGTTTCCTTCTTTTCACTTTTAAACCTCATTGTCATATTGTTAGCTCATAGAATAATAAAATATAAAATGCTGAGTTTTTAATGAAACCAACACCCATGTCCTGATTTCACCTTACTTCAGTGACATGAAAAAAAACTGTTCCAGTAAAGATTTAAATGTCTTTATTAAAAAATTTACTCTCTTACAGAGAGTTCTTAAGAACAGAGAGCAGGAATTCTGATGAGGCTTCCAGACTCATTTTCTTTGGGGTGCGTTTTAATATTTGAAGGTTAGAAAGGTGAACTCTTGCTGTGTTCTGTGTATGAAAACAGCCTGCTTTTGCTAAGCAAATTACTTTGGAAGCAATTCCATGTTGGATTGAGGACGGGTTGTGCTGGCTCTCGGAGGAGGAGGCTGAGGGGAAACTGCAGTTTCTGCCAGTGAGATGCCAGGTACCCATCCAAACTCATCAATCAATAACGGATGTCAGAAATGAGATTGAATGTCCTGATTGCTCTGATAATGGCCAGAGAAATGAAGATATCTTGGAGAATGGCCAGAAGCAGAGGAGGCTTTGGGTTTTAACACTGTGCCCCAGAGATTGGTTCTGTAATACTTAGGACCCTGTTTTATATTGACTCTCAAAAGATCGTCCTATGCAAATACCATCCTATTTGTTGGAGGCTTTTTTCCACCCTGATTTTGGATGTAGATGAACAAGGTTCATATTCAGACTTTACCTTTCCTGGTACCTAACATGTGCCAGACAAGGCTACTTTTTGCTTTCACGTCTTTTATCTAATTGGCTCAGGAATATTGCAAAGGATGTTGACATTTCCATTTGAGAGATAAGAGAATTGAGGCTCAGAAGTTATGCAGCTTACTGAAGACATCTTGTGGGAATCAGCCTCCTTGATTCAAATGCATTTTGTTCTGTTTTGTTTTTTGATTCCAAGTCTCATATTTGTTCCTTCCTGACGTGGACAAAGTCTTGTAAACCTGCCAAATCCCACGAAAATAAAGTATTTTCTAGGTTAAAACTAACAATAATTGCATCAAGTAAAGAAAGTATGTTATTTCTAAACTATTATTTTAATTGTACATATTTGTGAAGTAGACTGTGATAACTTATAACATGTATACAGTATGTAATGATCAAATCAGGGCAGTTAGCAATGCTATCTCTTTAAATGTTTAAAAACTTCTTAACTTGTAATAATTGTACATATGCATGAAGTACAGTGTGGTATTTCAATACATATGCACGTATGTTGATTAAATCAGCAAAAATAACATTTGCACCTCTTTGTCATTACTTTTGTTTGGAACCTAAAGTTCCTCTTTGTTAGTTATTCACAAAATAAATGATTTGTGTGTGTGTATGTGTGTGTGTGTGTGCTGGGGATTGAACTCAGGTGCGTTCTACCTCTGAACTACACCCCTAGCCCTATTTTATTTTTTATTTGAAACAAGTTGCTAAAAGTCTCTCTACACTGCTGAGTCTAGCTTGGAACCTGAGATCCTCCTGTCTCAGTCTCCTGATACTGGAATTACAGATGTGTGCCACCATGCTGGCCTATAATAGGTTCTTAAGAACTATGGTCACCTCACTGTGCTATAGAACACTAGAACTTATTCCTTTTATATTTTAGTACCTATTATACAATCTCCATCTCCCTTCTCTAAGCCATTCCCAGCTTCTAGTGGTCACCTTATTGGCTTGTTTTTAAGAGTCACAAATAGCATTAATAGACACTTGTCAAAAGAAGAAATTCAGCAGGGCAGTGGTGCATATTTGGTAGTACACTCCAGTAATATCCCAGTATTTGCGAGGCTGAGACAGAAGTATCACAGGTTCAAGGCCAGCCTTTGCAACTTAGTGAGATCCTGTTTCAAAATAAATAAATAAATAAATAAATAAATAGATAAATAAATAAATAAATAAATAAATAAAATCAGGCTGGGGATGTAGCTCAAGGGTAGAATGCCCTCAGGTTCAGTCCCCACTCCTGCGCGCGCGTGCGCGCGCGCACACACACACACACACACACACACACACACAGAAGAAGAAAGAGAGATTCAAATGGTCAACAAATTTGAGAGCATGATATTCTGTGGTTATATTTTCATAGAGAACTTAGTGGGATGAAAGCCATATGATTATATGATTTTAGGTCACAGGGACTTACTTATTTTTTAATGTGCTTTTATTGGTGAATTATAGTCTAACATCATAATGTAAATCATGTTGACAATGACACACAGGCACACAGCACTTGGTGGACCCCTCTCTCCCCATTCCCCCTCCCCTTCCCAATACAGAGTACTGAGGTTGATGTTGGTATATTCACATATGTACACATAGTCAATGGTAGTATTTCCATGAATGAACCTCAGTCTTCCAACTACCCTTCCCTTAGACCACCTTCCTGGCTCCACTGAGGGTTTTCTTCCATTATCTGGAGTCTCTTTTGTATCCCAATTACTCCCTAGCTTGCACATATTGGAGAAAACACAGGACCCTTAACTTTCTGTGACCGGCTCATCTCACCCAATGTTCTTCAGGTCCTTCCATTTTCTTGCAAATGACATAATTTTGTTCTTCTTTATTTCTGAGTAGAATTCCATTGCGTGTATTTCCCATGATTTTGTAATCCATTTATCTATTGATGGACACCTAGGTTGGTTCTATAATTTGGCTATTGTGAATTATACTGCTATGAATGGTAGTTCTCTGGTTTCAAGCTCTTTGGAAAGATAGCTAGGAATGGTATAGCTGAGTCAGGAATCTGGTTGGAAATTTTTGGGGGGGCATGTGAGCTCACACACTTGCCTGACCTCTGAAGGCATTTAAGTTTGAATTTCTGATTAAAGTCTTCATAATCTCTTATAATTTCCCTTTGGCACTTAGTAGTTTCATTGAAGATTTCTGACCTCCCCCCCTCACCACCACAGGACAGTATAACCCTAGAACTGTTTAATTTCACTCTAGGCTAGACTTTACTAGGTACAGGGAACAGATTGGAGACTAGAGGCTAAGATACAGTTCTTCATCTGCAGGAGCTTACAGAGTAGGGAGGAAGATATATATAATTACGTACCACACGACACGAGGGATATACACAGGCAAAAAGCTGTACTTCATTAATGGTATCTATAGGTAAAGAAGGAGGATTCCATGGAGCACATAACTTAGGGATTGTGTCTTGCAACTAGAGAAGTTTACCAAAGAAATAGGCAAGAAAGGACTTTACTACTGTATGCAACAGCATAAACATATTAAAAGTATGTGGTCTGCTGGAGTAAGAGCAACTTTCTGGCTGTGGTTATGGAATTAAATACATGGGAATAATGGTAAGGGTTGAAATAAGAAAGAGACTTTTTATAATAAAGGAAAATTTATTCTAGAATCCAAATTCTCTTAAAAAGAAAATCTGATTGATTTACTAGTGAGTTTTCTCAAACATATAAGTTAGAGATAGTACCAATCTCATAAATTTTGTGCAGAAAATCAAATAGCATATAATATTTTCTATCTTATTCTGTGAAACCAGAAGTAACTTGGAACCCCCAAATTACCAAGATATTGAGGGATTACAAGAAAAGTATACTACAGACTGATGAATAAAACTGGAACAATTGCACAAGATAAAAGAAGCCAGTCAGAAATGATATTAATTCATTTATACAGATGTTTACCATAAGAAATTCATAGAGATACAAAATAGATTAGTGCTTGGCAGATCTGGGAGGAAGGATAAATGGGGAAAAACTGCAAAAGTTTATGATATTTCTTTTATGTATATGTGCATTTATCTATATATTTTTGTTTAACGGGTCAATAATACATACAAATGGGGTTTAGTGTGGTATTTGAACACATAGATACAGTATGCATGAATCAGATCCAGCCTCTCTCTACCCACAGCCCCCCAACCTCTAATAATCACTACCCTACATTCAGGTTGACTTTTTTAGTTTCCACAGATGAGAAAGATGCAATACTTGTCTATCTGTGTTTTACTGATTTCACTTAACATAATTTTATCCAGTTCCATCCATTTTGCTATAAATTAAAGGATTTGAAGGAGGGTGTTGTGGGGCATGCCTATAATTCTAGTACTTCGGAGGATGAGACAGGAGGATCACAGGATTGAGGACAGTCTCAGCAAGTAGTGATATTCTCATCAACCTAGTGAGACCCTGTTTCAAAATAAAAATAAAATAGGACTGGGATATAGCTTGAGGTAGAATGCTCCTGGTTTCAATCCACAGTACTACACAAACATAAATAAATAGATTATAGGATTTGATTCTTCTTCATGGCTGAATAATACTCCATTGTGTATATATACCACAATTTCATTATCTGTTCATCTGTTGATGGCACCTAGGTTGAGTCCATATCTTAGCTGGTGTAAATAGTACCTACAATAAACATGGTCATGTAGGCATCTCTTTGATATGCTGCTTTCATTTCATTTGGAAACTAAAATAGTTGTATCATCCAGTATATATATTTTTAGCTTTTTGAGGAACTTCCATACTATACTCCATAATGGCTGTACTAATTTACATTTGCAACAACAGTATATGAGAGCTCCTCTTTCTCCACATTCTCACCAACATTTGTTTTTATTCTTGTTGTTTTTATAATGCCATTTTAACAGGGGTGATATGATACCTCATTATGGTTTGATTTGCATATCCCTGATAGCTAATGATAACAAGCATTTTTAAAATACATTTATTGGCCATTTGTATTTCTTCTTTTGAGACATGTCTCTCAGATCATTTTCCTGTTTTTAAATTAGATTAGTTGCTTTTGTTATTTTTTTTAGTCCCTTATATGTTCTGAATATTAGCCTTCTGTCATATGAAGAGTTGACTAAGATATTCTCCCATTTCATATGCTGTCTCTTCACTCTGATGATTGTTTGCTGTTCAGAATTTTTTTGTTTGGTATAATCCCATTTGTCTATTTTTTTTATATTTTCAGTGCTTTTGCAGTCATATAAAAAGAGTCATCACTTGTTCCAAGTGGTCAAGTATTTCCCCTATGTTTCTTTCTAGTTTCATACCTTACATTTAGGTCTTCAGTCCATTTTGAGTTAATTTTTGTATAGGGTGAGAGATGGGAGTTGAATTTCTATCCCTGCATATGGATAACACTTTCCCAGCACCATTGATTGAAGAGGCTGTCCTTTCTGTAGTGTAGGCTTTTGTGCCTTTGCCAAGAATCAGTTAGTTGTAGGCATGGGTTTATTTCTGGAAGCTCTATTCTGTTCCATTGGCCTATGTGTCTGTTTTCATGCCAGTATCATGATGTTTGGGTTAGTATGGTTCTGAAATATGACTTAAAATCAGGTGTTGCGATACATCCAGGTTCATTCATTTTGCTCAAAATTACTTTGGCTATTTGGGGCCTCTTGTGCTTCCAGGTGAATTTTACATTTTTTTCCCTAGTTCTGTGAAGAATGTCATGGCTACTTTAATGGGCTTTGCTTTGAATCTGTAAATTGCTTTAGGAAGTATAGGCATTTTAGCAATATTAATTCTACCAATCCCTGAATTTATAAATAATCTTTTCCACTTTTTGCATGTTTTCAATTTTTTTTTTATCAGTATCTTGTAATTTTCATTGTAGAGATGTTTCACTTTCTTGGAGAAATGTATTCCCACACATTTTTTTTGGTAACTATTGTGAATGGGATGACTTTTCATGACTTCTTTCTCAACAATCTTGTTATTATTATATAAAATACTACTAATTTTTGTATGTCGATCTTATATATTGCAACACTATTGAATTTGTCAGTTCCAACATTCTTTTAGTGGAGTCTTTAGGTTTTTTATGTATAGAATCATATCTTCTGCAAACAAGAATGATTTGACTTCTTTTTCTTTTTTATCTCTTTCTTCCTCTTGCCTAATATTCTGGCTAAAACTTCCAGTACTCTCTTGGATACGAATGGTGAGAATGGATATCCTTGAGTTATTCCATGTCTTAGGAGAAACATCTTCAGCTTTCTTCCTTCCACTATGAAGTTAGATAATATAGCCTTAATTATATTGAGGCATGATCATTCTATAGGCAATTTATTCAGGGTTTTTTTTTTCAAGAATAAATGTTCAATTTTATCAAATGCATTTTCTGTATTGAGATGATCATATGATTTTTGTCCTTCATTCTGTTGATGTGATATGTTATGTTTGTTGATTTGTATATGTTGAACCATCCTTGTAATAAACCTAGCTTGATTTCAGTGAAATATATACATGTATATGTGTGTTTTGTGTGTGTGTGTGTGTGTGTGTGTGTGTGTGTGTGTCTGTGTGTGTGTGTGAAGGGCTAGGGATATAAATCAGAGGTAGAATACCCCTAGGTTCTCGCTCTATATTTTCCCAGCAATTGGAAGGCTGAGACAGGAAGAGCATAGGTTTAAAGCCAGCCTCAATAACTTAGTGAGACACTGTTTTGAAGTAAGAAAAGGTCTGGAAGTATAGCATGGAGGTAGAACACCCCTGAGTTTAATCTCCAGTACCCCCCAAAAAAAAAGATTGATAGAATTCAACAGTGAAGCCATCTTGTCTTGGAATTTTTAATTGGGAGGCTTTTTATTACTGATTCAATTCCAGTATTTATCCTTGTTCCATTTAGGTTTTGTATATCTTTATGGTTCAGTTTTGGTAGGTTACAAGTATTAAGAAATGATTCATATTTTCTAGTTTATTGGCACATGCACTTTTGCTAGAGTTTCTAATAATCTTTTCTATGTCTATGGTAACAGTTGTTATGTCTCCTTTCGCATCTCAAATTTTATTCATTTTTTATGTGTTTTTAAAATACTTTTATTGGTACAGTATAGTCTCACATCATAGAGCAGTTCATAGCTATGGTGACATACACAGCATGTGGTGGGCTTTCCCTGGCTCCACCCGCCCACCCCTATTCAGAGCATTGATATTGACTTAGGTATTCTCACGTGTGGACATAATGTCGATGGAAGTGTTTCCTTCACTGGTTTTCCCTTTCCCTTCCCTTTTCTCTAGACCATTTCCCTGGCTACACTGGCATTTCTTCTCCATTATCTGATGTCTTTCTGGGATCAGGGTTACTCCCTAGCTTCTACATGTAAGATAACAATATGACACTTCACTTTCTGTGACTAGCTAATCTCACGTAACATAATGTTCTCCAG
The DNA here is from genome assembly GCA_004027655.1 of Graphiurus murinus. Taxonomy (NCBI): domain Eukaryota; kingdom Metazoa; phylum Chordata; class Mammalia; order Rodentia; family Gliridae; genus Graphiurus; species Graphiurus murinus. The sequence goes on from PVLC010002059.1 coordinate 120,421, forward strand.
GTCCATCCATTTTCCTGCAAGTGACATTATTTTGTTCTTCTTTATTGCTGAGTAGAATTCCATTGTGTGTATATCCCACAATTTTGCAATCCATTCGTCTTGTTGATGGACACCTACGTTGGTTCCATAATTTGGTTATTGTGAATTATGCTGCTGTGAACATGGATATGCATATTTTACTGTAATTCTCTGATTTCAGTCCCTGTGGAAAGATACCCAGGAGTGATATAGATGGATTCATATGGTGGATTCATTTCCAATTTTCTGAGGAATCTCCAGACCGCTCTCCATAGTGGTTGCACTAATTTGTAATTCCATCAACAGTGTAGAAGAGTTCTTATTTCCTCACATCCTCACCAGCATTTATTGTTTTTTGACTTCTTGATGATTGCCATTCTTATTGTGGTTAGGTGGAATCTCCGTGTAGTTTTGATTTTCATCTTCCTGGTTACAAATGTTGAACTTTTTTTTTTCCATTTATCTATTGGCCAGTTGTATCTCTTCTTTTGTGAAGTGTCTATTTAGTTCAATTGCCGATTTCTTGATTGGCTTATTTTTTTAGTGTAAAGTCTTTCAAGTTCTTGAATATTCTAGACATTAGTCCTCTGTCAGAGGAATAGCTGGCAAAGATCTCCCATTCTGTAGGCTCTCTCTTTAGACTCTTGATGGTTTCCTTTGAGCAGAAGCTTTTTAGATTAATGCCATACCATTTATTAATTCTTTTAATTTCCTGTGCTTTGGGTCTTGCTGAGGAAGTTTCTACTGTGCCTATATGTTGGAGTGTCAGATCTATGTCCTCCTCTAGTAGTGTCACAGTCACTGCTCTAACATCCAGGTCTTTGATCCATCTCTAATTGACTACTATGCAGTGTGAGAGGTAATGATTTAATTCCATTATTCCCAATGGTTAACCAGTTTTAGCATTCATTGAAAAGGCTGTCTTTTCTCCAACATATATATTTGGCACCTTTGTAAAACATCAATTGGTTATGTGTTTACATTTGTTTCTGTATATTCTATTTTGTTCCTTTGGTCTATATGTCTATTTTTATGGTAACACCATACTATGTTTATTACTATAGCTCTGTATTATAATTTGAAGTCAGGAATTGTGATGCATCCTGCATAGTTTTTTTTTTAATTTACTTAATTTGAAACCAGGTCTCACTAAGTTGCAGAGTGCCTCACTAGGTAACTGAGGCTGACCGTGAACCCAGATCCTCCGATCTCATTCTCCCAAATGCTGGGATTACAAGCATGCATAGTTCTTATTGCTGAGAATTGCTTTGGCTATTCTGGGTCTTTTGTTTCTCCATATGAAATTTATGACAGATTTTTCTAGGTTCATGAAGAATGACATGGGTATTTTGATAGGGATTATGTTGACTCTGTATATCACTTTTGGTAGAATGGCCATTTTGATTTTATTATTCTGCTTATCCAAAAACAAGGAAGGTCTTTCCATCTTCTAAGATGTTCTTCAATTTCTTTCTTAAGTGTTTTGTAATTTTCATTGTTGAGTTTTTTTTACTTCCTTGGTTATGTTTATTCCCAGGTATTTTATTGTTTTTGAGATTATTGTGAATGAAATTATTTTCTGGATTTCTTTTTCAGTGGATTCATGGTTGGCATATAGAAAAGCTACTGATTGATTTTAAGATTGATTTGGTATGCTGCTACTTTGCTGAATTTATTAAACAGCTCTAGAAGTCTTTTGAGTCTTCTAAATATAGGACCATACCATCTGCAAATAGAGATATTTTTAGTTCTTCTCTTCCTATTTGAATTCCTTTGATATCCTTCTCTTTCCTTATCACTCTGACAAAAGTCTCTAGGATTATTATTATTATTTTTTTTTTTTTTGTTTGCGGTACTTGGGATTGAACTCAGGGGCATTCTACCCCCGAGCTATACCCCCTGCCCTAGTTTTTTTATACTTTATTTTGAAACCGAGTCTCACTAAGTTGTGGAGTGCCTCACTAGGTAGCTGAGGCTGGCCGCAAACCCGGATCCTCCGGTATCAGCCTCCCGAATGCTGGGATTACAAGCGTGCACCACCACGCCTGGCTTCTAGGATTATTTTGAAAAGCATTGATGATAGAAGGCATTCTTGTCTTGTTCCTGATTTTAAAGAGAATTCTCATAGTTTTTTTTCCCCCATTCAATATGATGTTGGCTTTGGGTTTATTGTATATATGTCAAGGTAGTAAATTCATTCTATTCAGATTTTCTGCAGTGTTTTTAACATGAATGAATGTTGGAGTTTGTCAAATGCTTTTTTAGCATTTATTTAGGTGGTCATGTGATTTTTGTCTTTAGTTCTGTTTATGTGGTGAATAATATGTATTGATTTGTGTATGTTGAACCAGCCTTGCATTCCTAGGAGGAAACCATCTTGGTTATGGTGTACAATTTTCTTGATGTGGTTTTGAATGCACATCACTAGTATTTGTTTAGAATTTTTGCATCTATATTCATCAGTGATACTGGTCTATATATTTTTTTCAAGGAATCTTTATTTGGTTTTGGTGTAAGGTGATACTGGCCTCATAGAAGGAATTTGGAAGGATTTCATCTGTTTTGATTTCACAGAATAACTTGTCAAATATTGGTTTTAGTTCTTTTTTTAAAAAATTTTTTATTGTAGTAATTCGTGCAATATAGCATACATCTTTGTTAAGTACAATTTGTTAACAACATATTTGCACACAATTCTCATTTGATCCCTTCCCCAATTCCCACCCCATTCCTTCCCTCTCCCTCCCTCTCAGGTTCACTTCAGTGAGTGACCTTGATATGATTGTGTAAGTACATCATGTGCTTTAGGGTGTCCCTCTGCCCCATACGTCCACTACAATTAAATCAACTTCTTTGCTTATCAAGGATCTCTCCTTTTCATCTGGAGACCCTCCTATGCCCCATCTTCTCCTTAGCATCCACATATTAGGGAGAACATATGCTTCTTAACTCTTTGTGACTGACTCATCTCACTTAACATAATGTTTTCCAGTTGCATCCATTTCCCTGCAAAGAACATGATTTTATTCTTCTTTATGGCTGAGTAAAATTCCATTGTGTACATATCCCGTAGTTTTGTAATCCATTCATCTGTGGTTGGACATCTTGGCTGCTTCCATAGTTTGGCTATTGTGAATTGAGCTGCTATAAACATAGATACACATG
>PVLC010002060.1:0-117904 GCA_004027655.1 Graphiurus murinus
AAAAAAAAAAAAAAAAAAAAAAAAAAAAATCCAGAAGTAGGTCTACAAATGTATCACCAACTGATTTTTCTACAAAAGTACAAAAGCAATTCAACAAAGGAAATGTAGACTTTTTTCACAAATGGTATTGGAGCAACTGAATATTCATAGGCAAAACACTAAACTTCAACCTAAGCTTCATACCTGATACAAATATAAATTAAAAACATAGATATAAAAGAAAAAGCTATAAAGCTTGTATAAAAAAACACAGGATAAAAATTTTCAGAATCTAAGGCTAGGCAAAGAGCACCTAGGAAGAAAATATCTGCTAACAACATATCTAATTAAGGATTAGTATTTAGAATATATAAATACTTCCTAAACCCAAAAGAAAAGAAAACCACAAGCAACAAAATCCTCAATCCAGTTAGAAAGAGAATAAAAAGACTTGAAAAACTATTTCATTAAACAGGTTATACAGATAGCAGATAAGCACTTGAAAAGATGTTTGACTACAATACTATATGCCCTGGAATTAACAACAGCAGTCTTCAAAGACCTGTCAATGTTGCTCCATGAAGCAGCAGAATGAAAGTAGAAAGACACTCCAGAAAAGTTCAGGTCAGTGAAGAGGTGGCTGTTCTCAAGATGAGCATTTTGAGAAGAAACTGAAGATGTTCAGAGCACCCTTTGTTATGATAGATTCACAAAGGGTAACATGAATTTAGCTAATCCATTTTACAGGATGCAGTTGACTCCTCTTGAGCTTTATTTCCATTCTAAAAGTCTTTGCCTTCAGTATATCCATTTTCCAGAGGAGCATTCATAAACACTCAAGTCTGAGCTAGGACAGAAAGGAGAAGATACTGCTAGAATGAGATAACCAAAGATTCATTCTTACAGCTCACGTTTCTGCTTGACAATTTAGAGCTAAATTATTCCAATGATAAGATTATTCTTGCTCTCTATAAGTGTTGGTATGTCAAACTTAAAGTGCGATATCATAATACTACATTATAGAGTAATGCATATAGCATAATATATATTCATATATGAGTATGTGCATACACAAATGCACAGACATGTATACACATGTCCATGTGTGTATATATATACATACTATGCGTCTATATATAACATAGTATAACATATTAATATAGCATATATAACATAGTATGATAAGAATATATAGTATAATTCTTATCATGCTAACAAAGTATATAATAAGATTAATCAAAGTCAAGCTACCAACTCATTTGAGCCAAAGTCTATGGTGCTGGGGCCGTCAGTGGGTGATACTCAGTATTTCCAACTCTGACCACAACAACAAGGGCTAATTTGTTGGAAAGTTGGAGCCCTGGCTTCCTTTTGACCATCTAACTTAAAAGACAGATGCACCTCACCCAGGAAGTTCATTTTTGTGAATCCATCCTAACAAATGAGGCTCTAAACATCTTCAGTTCTCCTCAAAATGCTCATCTCCCTAGCTTCCGCAAATTAGGAGTGCATCCGACTTTTTTACTTTTTGAAACTGACTAATCTCACTTAACATAATATTTTCCTGGTCCCTCCATTTCCCTGCAAATGACATGATTTTGTTCTTCTTCATGGGTGAGTAAAATTCCATTGTGTACATATCCCATAATTTTGTAATCCATTCATCTGTTGATGGACATCTTGGCTGGTTCCAAAGTTTGGCAATTGTGAATTGTGCAGCTATATAAACATAGATACACATGGACTCTATATGAAGAAAAACCTTAGATAAGCAAAGAAGGTGACCTAACTGAAGGTAACGGAGGGGGATAGGAAAACACCTAATGCACAGGATGTGCATTCACAAACATATCAAAGTCAATCACTAAGCTGAACATGAAAAGGAGACAGGCGGAAAGGAATGGGGTGGGAATTGGGGAAGGATTAACAGAGACCTATGTGCATGTATGCCTCTACCAGCTTGTACCTAACAAAGATGTATGATTACAATGCACCAATAAAATAAAAAAATACAAAATAAATAAAACGCTCATCTCAAGATCACCACCTGTTCACTTCTCTGAACTTTTCTTGCGACTCTTCCTACTTTCCCCCTGCTGCTCCATGAAGCAGCACCAACATGCTCGGGTGTTTGATCTCATACTGCTTCCAGGCTGGGGCTTGCAGAATTGAGTATGAACCCCAGGACTCTGGAGGCTGGCTGGAGCTCCACCTCCTGCTTCCCAGTGCCCCTTGTTTTATTCTACCTTAGCTCTTACCCAGCAGTACAATTACTTCTTATAATGGGTCTGATTTCCCTCATAATATTTTGCATATCAAATGGTCATATAACTCAGAATGTTACCTGCACATAGTTTAGAAAATAAGTCATAGTCACCTTTGGGACACACACACACACACACACACACACACACACACACACACACACACACACCATTCACCATTTCCAGAAGATCCCAAGATATCTAGAAAATTTTCTAATTTTTTGTCCACAGGCTGTTATGTGCAACAGCTAAGGCCACAGACTCCTACAGATGGGGCCCTGCAGCTTCTGCACCAGGCTTGAGTGTCTGTCTTTGCAGTTGCACGTTTGATAACATTTTTAGAGGGAAGTTAATACTGGGGGAGAAACAGCAATCTTGATAATGCATATCAGCTATTTCTTAATTTTGCAGTTTTCTTCATTTTGCATTACTTTCTTTCTAGGAAATTACTTCTCCTACACACACACACACACACACACACACACACACACACAGGCACATATTTACCATCCTTTCCCCCTCTATATCTCCAATGTAACTATATAGCAAAATTTGTTCTACTCACTATTCAACATTTATTTGACTGATTTCACATGAAAGGTATTTTGGGCTCCTCAGGTCTCCCTTCTGAAGCTGAAACTTTTTGTTTTTCCTTGAAGTTAGTAATGGCCTTATATTCAGTTGGCTTCTCTATGTGCCCACCACACATCCTTATCCAAATCCTCTGAATGCAACGTGGGGCATCAGTCAGGTTTAAGCTGGAGACCCTCTTCCTAGCCATCCATCCTCCGGTCCGAGTTGGGACTGAGTGTTGTCTGAGGTTGCTGTAAAATGGTCCTCTCTGGACGCCCCCCCTCGTTCTGTGAATCCTCTCCCCTCTCTGCTCTGTGAACTTACTCTTTCCAGACTCCCCTATCTCCCTACTTCTTGTCTCATCCCATTTTTGTTGTGAATTGCATACTTCTGAGAAAGGAGGATGAAAAGGAAGATTTGAAAGAGGCTGAACGCCTGAAAAAAAATTTTTTTTTCTCCTAGCATCACGTTTGAATAATCATTTGCTGCATATAGATGTCTGGAACAGAAATCATTTTCTCTCTGAATTTAAAGTTGCTTCTCTGTCACCCGACTTCAAGCGTTGTCATTGAGAAGTCTGGTTCCTAATGCTCGGTATGCATACTGCTTTCTTTATTTGGAAGATTTAAGAATCCTTTTTTTTTTTTTTTTTTTTTTTTTTTTTTTTTTTTTTTTTTTTTTTTTTTTTTTTTTTAATCTCTAGTGTTCTAAAATTTCATTCCAATACACATTGATAAAGATTCTTCTTCTTTTTTTAAAAATTCTTTGTGGTGGATCTTTTAAAGTCTGGGAAATATTCTTACATTGTTTCCAGTTCCAGTATCTTCTCTTTTCTTCTGCTCCCTCTTTCTGGAACTCGCTTCTGCTTTTTACATGTCTTTGTCTCTTTGTTCTACTTTCTGGGAGATTACTTCGACTTTGCCTGCCAATGGTTTTGTTGAATCTGTAACATTTCTGTTGTGTAGTACCCTACTTTGGATTTTCATAAATTCCTTGTTTAAATTCTTCTGACTATTCCTTTAAATTATATCATGGGGATAATACCTTGCCTTACCTTCCCGATGAATTATTATTAATTGCACTTCCTTTATTTCTGCTCTTTTTTTCTTTCTCTATGCCCTCTGTGTTTCTTTCTGTAGAGGACTTATTTTGGCAACTGTCTTTCATATTAAATGCTTCCTGTGGCCAGGTGTGACGGCGTACACCTGTAATCCCAGCACTGGGAAGATCAGTCTCCATAACTTAGCGAGACCCTCAGCGACTTAGTGAGACCCCATTTCGACATAAAAAACAAAATTGGGATGTAGATCAAAGGTAGAATGTCCCTGGGTTCAATCCCCAGTACCACTAATAAGTAAATAAATAAATATTTTCTGTGACTGTCAGAAAGCTACCCTGGGTCTTCTTTGCATGGACAAGTTTTCACCAAAGCAGCCGACTTCGCCATAGATGGATGGGACTCAGACCTGGTCTTCATGCAGGATCCCTTCCCCATCCAGTGTTAGATCTGCAGATTACCTCCCCTGAGCTTGCTGGTTCCTACCCAGAAAATTCTGCAGCCTCCTGTCAGGGGCTATCAGCTTGTGTGCTGGTGTTTTCAGCACAATTGGAAGAAGGAGGTTGAGAATGTCACAGATCAGTTTGTGGACTCCTTTCAGGCCCCACTTTTCCTTCATTCCAGCACTCCTCTGTTCTTATCTCAGGTCCCAGGGTCTGGAATACTTTTTAACCTCTACTGAGAACCACCCTCCAGGCTCCCACAGCAGTGGGGCAGGATAGTCGCTTAATTAGGGAAGAGATCTGAGTTATTATTGTTTTTATGAAAACGTTTCACCATACTTCGAGCTTTCAGCTCTGCATTTTCTGAAGCCTGAGTCCCGGGCACCACAGGGCCCTCTGACAGGATCTGTTTCCTTCTTATCTGTATCTTAGTAAGCACCTAGGGCTCAAGGCTCAGGCTTCTGAGCCACGTAACTCAGTTGCCAACAGCAAAGGTCCTCTCCAGCTTCTAAAAAAGCATTGTTCTCTCTGGCCTGCTTGTGGTCTCCTGCATCACAGTCTCCTGTTTTATGCTGCTTCTTGTGGTTTTATGCTTCTTTTAAGAATCCTTAGCTGGGCATGGTGGCGCACACTTGTAATCCCAGCATTTGGGAGGCTGAGACCAGAGAATCTGGGTTCACAGCCAGACTCAGCTACCTAGTGAGGCACTCCACAACTTAGTGAGACTCTGTTTCAAAATAAAGAATAAAAAATAGGGCTGGGGGTGTAGCTCGGAGGTAGAACGCCGCCCCACACACACACCACCACCACCACTACCACCACCAAAAACAACAACAAAAAAAAAACCCACAGTAGTGATTCTATACATAAGGTTTTTCCTAATCATGAAATCATTACTTTTAAGATAGATTTGCAGAAATATAATTAATGGCAAAGATTTTTCACCGTTCCTCTGCAAAAGGGTTCTTTTCATGAGCTTATCAACAAGCAAAGCACAAAAGCTCATCTTTTTCCAAGTTCACTAGCATGAACTTTGCAAATCACTCCTCTGGCTTTAAATCAAGACCCCATAAGTGTAGTAGTTCTTGCTTTAGTTGTAAGGGTTTTTTTCCCCTCTGTATCTTTTTTTTTTTTTTTTTCTGGTAAAGAGGATTGAACCCAGAGGCATTCTACGTCCAAGCTACCCACAGACCTTTTTTTTTTTTTTTTTTTGCAATACTGGGGATTGAACTCAGGGGCATTCTACCTCAAAGCTATACACCTAGCCCTATTTTTTATTCTTTATTTTGAAACAGAGTCTCACTAAGTTGCAGAGGGTCTCACTAAGTAGCTGAGGCTGGCCTCAAACCTACGATCTTCCTGTCTCAATGTCTCAACCTCCCAAGTACTGGAATTATAAGCTTGTGAAGCTTGTGACACCATGTCTGGCTTCCCTTTGTATCTTTTTTTTTTTTTTTTGGTATCTTTAAAAGCAAGTTTCTCTCCAGAGGAGGAATCAAAGTATCTTGACAGGGAATGGCAGGAAGAGTCTGTGAGCATCCAGGATGCCTTTAGGAAGTGCTAAGAAGCCGACAATGTGCAGAAAACAAACAACGCTGTTCTATAGAAAAGATGGAATAGAAAAGCAGTGTTGCTTTATTTCTTAAGGAGCATGACAACTCCTAATCAGGAATAAAGGTGACTTAAAGAAACAATAGTTAGGAATGTAGGTGCATGACTTGAAGACATATTACAGGATTTTCTGAATTTTGAAGGGGTGTCCAGAGGTTCCCAGAAGGACCGAACCATAAGTACCAGCACAGGAGCTGGACGGGTACCGAGAGGCTGACCTGAGGAGCCAGAGAGGGAGCTACAGCATGTTCTGCCTTCACCTCCTGGCCTCTGTTGCCTCATCCGTAAAATGGGAATACCAACCCCTGCTTTCCACTCTGAAGCTTTATGAGGTGTAAGAGGGAGAAAATCAGGATGGCTTCTCCCTTGGGAGTCTGAATAATTACTTAGCCTTTCCCCCCACCCTCTTCAAGGATGCTCAGATTTGCCAAAGAGAGAGAGAGAGAGAGAGAGAGAGAGAGAGAGAGAGAGAGAGAGAGAGAGAGAGAGGGAGCCCTGTTGACTCTTCTTGCATATCAGAGGCTAGAAAATAAATATCATTAATGATGTTTTATTGTTTCAAAGCACTGACTATGATACACTATTATCTTATGAGATTCACTTTATCTTTCCCCCTTCCTGCTGAAAGCCTCACACTAGCGCTTTCCCTATAAACTGAAAAATTTTGCTCCTAATTCCAGACACTCCGTTTTTTTTTTTTTTTTTTTTTTATTATCGTGTGTTAATGAGTTTATTAGCAGGTTACCCCAAGTATATATGTTTTTATATCCACAGTGAATAAAGTAACCAGGCAGAGCACCATGGCCGGGCACCCATCTGCTCTCCGTAGCTCAGAAAACCCCGGAGTGCTGCGCCAAGAATGTTCTTAAGAGCTAGAACTTATGGGGCTTAAATCAGATGTGGCTTTAAAACCTCATATTAAATTTCGAGTGAGTTATCTTAAAAGTAAACTGTAAGTCTACTGTGGCAGAGAAGGCAGTATTTTGTCAGGACTTTCTGGGAGTCTCCCAGATCACTCCAGCGCAGCCGAGACAGCCTGGAATATATATGGCCAGATTCGGTTTCAACATGCCCATAAAGATAACGACGCATTTCCAAGGCTGGAGTGTCATGGGAACCCAGGGGTTAACAGAGCTCTGTGTGAAGGAAGAGGCTGCTGAGGACAATTTATATGAGCAGCGAAGACACTGAATAACTGCTGGCAGGAGATGTGATGGATGGAACTGTTGGAAGATTTATATGACTAATCCTGAGCCCAAGTATAATATCATCTACTTTTCTGGCCATGGTCTACTTAAGAGTGAATAAATTTTTTTGCCAAATTAAAATATATATGCATGTTGCATATGCATACAAATTTATATGGTACTGTACCTTCCATAGAGACTTCCCACCCCAAAGTGAATATCTAATAGAAAATTCAGGGGAATTGTCTCATAAAAGAATAAAGCGTCTGTTCCCTTCTCCCTCTCCCATCCTCTTGATGGGCAAAATGTCCTAGAGGGGTCTATATAAAATCTTTCTCAACCTATGTATAGCTTTTCTTTTATGGTACTGGGGATTGAACCCAGGACATTCTATCTCTGAGCTATACCCTCAGCCCTTATTCATTTTTTTTTTCTAATTTTTGAAACAAGGTCTTATTAAGTTGCTAAGGGTCTCACTAAGTTAGTTGTTGGGCTGACCTCAAACCTGTGATCCTCCTATTTCAACTTTCCAAGTACTGTGATTACAGACATTGCACCACCACGTCCAGCTTGTATACAGTTTTTTAAGTGAATTCCTGTATACAAGCCTAAGAAGTGAGATAAGGAGTAAGAGAAAGAGGGGGAGAGGGAAATTGATAGAAAGGCAGGCTTATCCTCTAATATATCAACAGAAATGTCTTTCAGAATCTCCTAGACTCTTGAATCTTGAGACGATTGAAACCATTAGTTCATGATCTATAAAAATCCAATATTTTTAAAATTGGGGAACAATTACATCCTTGTGTCATCTCTGTCTCCAAGGCCCTGCTTCTGTGGAAGCAATTGTTCTGTATCGCCTTCATCCGAATGTGGAACTCAAGTCCTTCCCTCACTCCAACAACAACTACATCGACACAGCGAAATGGCTCATACAAGATGCTAGGGAGTGCATGCAGGTGGTACACTTTATTGAATATTTGGAGAGGAGCCTGAAAGAAATGGAGAAATGCAAGCAATTTTAAATTAAATTTCAACATCAGAACATTTTTGTTTAAAAACACCCCTCTGCCATTTCAACACCAAGAAATGTTGATGGCTTGCTCTACCCCATGCTGAGCCACATGGACCTCTCTTTTCCTTTTCCTTCCCCTCACTTTCTTCCTTCCCACTTTCAGATTTTTTAATTCTCCCTCCACTGTGGTACATACTAAGCCTGACCTCTCCATCCCTGACTCCAAAACCAGCCCCAGGCTAAATTTACACATGGAAACCCCTCCAATAAGACCTTGTTCTCCTGCAAAATATCCTCAGCCCAGAAAGTGAGGGGTCTGTCTGGCTGGCCAGTACCAGCAAAGCAAGGCAAGCCAAACATAAGAGGCATGAGCAAACAGAGCAAGCTGAGGTGCAATCACAATGGTACAAAGCAGATGTTCAAAAAAAGGGGCGACCATGGCCACCGTGTAGTGACCACAGCAAAGATGAAGGAACTGAGTCCCCACTAGATCAGTCATCTGCCTTCTGATGAACAACCATTTGACTCATTCATTGTTCTAGAAATATTCTCCTTAAGAAACCTCACCGGAGCCAGGGAAGTGGTCTAAGGGAAAGGGAGGGGGAAGACGAAGGTTCATAAACGGAAATACTATCATCGACTATGTGTACATATGTGAAAATACCAATGTCAATCTCAGTATCTGTATTGGGAAGGGAGAAGGTGGGGAGGCGAGGCGGGGGAGGAGGGGCACCAAGTGCTGTGTGCATGTGTGTCATTGTCAACATGATTTACATTATGATGTGAGACTATAATGCACCAATAAAAGCACATTAAAAAAGGAAATATTCTCCCTAAAGATATCTTTTTAATGAAAGGCTGATACAGTGAAAATCAACTCTCTCTAATCAGACCATTCCCTGGTGGCCTCTCTACTCCAGTAAGCACAAAAGAGATCTTGGAGCCCAGGGTTCCTTCTCTGCCTTCTAGACTGTTGCTAGTGAGGGAAAATGGAACTTTCCTGGAGTTCTATTACACTCTGAAGAGATATCCTGGGCTGCTTGCAAAATCTCTATTGTTGCTTATAGCTTAGCATGAGGATAAAGTTAGACTCATGTCTTTAGCAAAGTCCACCTAGAAATAGAATCCTCTTCTCCTCGAGTTTCTGATCTATAAAAGCCATGTTATTCCCCCAAGGAGGAGGAAAGAAGGGAATAAACTAAAGTTGCAACAAGAGCTTGCAGGGAACTGAACTTGATCTGTGCCTTTCAATATCCCTCCAGTCCCCTGAGGGTTCTCACCTCCTCTCCAAGAGAGGCTGGTCCAGGTTTTATGAAAGAAAATTCTTCCATCCTCCTGAGGAGGAAATGTTCCCTGGGATGGATGGATCTGTGTGTAACGTCCTCAGCCCCTCCCCCTGGGAAGCATGTCGTGAGGCAACACCAAGGATGGCTAGACAGCGACTGCTGTGGTGGGTGGTTATTTGTTGATTTCCTCCCTGATTCATCTCACATAGGATATGAAGCAGCAAAAATAAGCTTAACAATGAATTAAACCAACAAAGAAAACACTAGCACCACCAAAATCGTTTCTATAGAAATAAAAATTGAGAATTAAAAGATAGAAAAACGTGTAAATTAGGAGAATTCAAGATGAAGGGTGAGCTCCCATGATTGGCCAACAGTCATCCCAGAAGTAGACAAGTGTATCCCATGGAATAAGGAATCTCATCTCCTTTCCATTCTTGGTTAAACTCTACTTCTTTTCACAGTGATGGAGTTTTTGTGGTCCCACAAAATATACTCAGCCCAACAAGAGAGGGGTCTAGCCTGGCTGGCCAGTGTCAGCAAAGCAGGGCAAGCCAAACATAAGAAGCATGAGCAAACAGAGCAAGCTGAGGTGCAATCACAACAGCACAAAGCAGATGTTCAAAAAAGGGGCGACCATGGCCACAATGTAGTGACCATAGCAAAGATGAAGAAACTGGGTCTCCACTGGATCTGTCATCTGCCTTCTGATGAACAGAAACAATAGGACCTGCAATTCCTTATGTGCCTACTATGAGTCAGGCATGACATTGCTTCTATAACCAATATTTAAAACTTTACAATCACCCAAGAAAGGGTGTTTGGATATATCACCAAGTTCTTAGATGAAGGAACAGAGGTTCTGAGAGTTTAAAGAAAGCTTATTAAGAGACACACGGTCAATAGCAGAGCTAAAAATTTAAATCCAAGCCTGTCACGTGGGCTCATTTCATTAAACAACATGGTACATTATTGTTAGTTTATACAAATATGATAATAGTATTAATAATACCTAACTTCCATATAGGACCCATCACTCACAGCTTTATATACTCTTCATGAATGAACTCACACCAACCTCATGAACACCTTGTTTTTATCCCCAAATTCTAGAATAGTCAAGTAAAGCACAGACATTTGGGAAACTTGCTGGGTTTGGTCAGGATCCCCACAATAGATCCTGGGATGTGGATCTATGTGGAAAAAAAAGGTGATTTGTTAAGGAAATTCCTTTGGACAGCCACTCTAGGTGTTGGGTGGAGTATGGCAGGGGAGGGAAAGCAAAAAGGTAAGAAGTCAGGCAGAGTCTTGAGTTGGGGAGAATCAGCCTGATGCTTTGATGCATAATCTCAGAGTTGTGCCGACCCAACACAAAACTTCTCCGACAGAAAACAAACACCACCCTTCCTGTCCTCATAAGGGCCACACAACCCTGTATGCTTTTCCTCCTGTCACCAAAATGCACATGGGAATGTTCCCCATACACAAGTCAGTTCCCTAGCCAACTCTAGCTGGGTGTTCTCCAATTAAATTCTGATACTTTCACCTGTAGTTGGCATCAGATCCAACAGGGTGAGGGCTCAGTCCACAAGCCAGCCCCCCACTTCAGACACCAACCACAAGCCCCAGGTTGGGGCCTCAGCTTCTGAAAACCCCTCTGTCCCATTAATTTGCTAGAGCAACAGAAGTCAGAGAAGCAGCTCACTTATAATAACTCATTTATTAAAAGGACACAGATGAACAGCCAGGTAGAAGTGTTGTATTAGTCAACTTTCCATCCATGTGATAAATATCTGAGAAAAGCAACGCAGAGGAGAAAAGGTTTATTTTGAAAGCTCACCGTTTCAGAGGTTTCAGTCTATGGTCAACTGGCTCTACTGCTAAGTCCTGCCGTGAGGAAGGGCATGACAGAGGAAAGCCCCTCACTCCTCCTCGTGGCATTCAGGAAGCAAAGTGAGAGAGACAATAAGAAAGAAAGAGACAGAGATGGAGGGGTGGTCGGGAAAAGATACACCCTTCCAAGGCATGCCCCCAACTAGGCCCCATCACCTATGTTTTCTACCACCTCCCCAAATTGCCATCAACAATGAACTCATCAACAGATTAATCAGAGCCCCCATGATCTGTGTTTGCTTCTCATCCCTGTGACCAAAATGCCTGACAAGAATGACTTCAAGGAGGAAATGTTTATTTGGCTCTTGGTTTCAGAGGTTCAGACCATGGGTGGCCAACTCCAAGGCAGGAACATACTGTCAGCAGGGCATGGAGGAGGAAAACGTCAGACTCATGGCAGCCAGGAAGCTGAGAGAGAGTGGAAAGAACCAGGAACAGATATAGTCCTCAAGGCCACACCTCCAGCGACCCATCTCCTCCAGCCATTGCTCACCTCTGAACTTTGCTGCATTGAAGGTCGGGCTTCAACACATGAGCTTGAGGGGCCATATTCCAGATCCAAACCACAACATTATCTAACACTTCCCCAGAACTCCACCTGTACTGGGAACCAAGCCTTCCACTCATGGGACTTTGGATGACATTTTAGATCCAAACCATAACAGGTTTATAGAGTGAGGCACATGTGAAGGAGTGGAGAACTTCCTTACCTTCTCCAGACCCAACACTCTCCAGGAACCTCCACAGGTTCAGCAATCTGGACTCTCTGCAAACCCAGTCTGTTTGGGGTTTCAAGAAGGCTTCATTACATAGGCATTAGTATTACATCATAGCCACTGGTGATCAACTCAACCTTCAGCCCCTTCCCCTTCCATGGAGGTAGGGAACAGCAGGTGGAGTTGCCAATCTCAACTCTCTGCTCATGTCTTAGTCTTCCTGCTGACCAGCCCCTACCCTGAAGCCAGCCAGGGTCCTCCAGCCACCATCAGTGTCCAGGACACCCTTAATGTGAAGGCTCTGTTGTAGGAACTAGGGGAAGAGACCAAATATGTGTTTCTTATGATGTCACAGTGTCATGGAGCTGAGCCTTTTGTATTCCTGTGCTCTTCTGTTATGATGAAAGGTCACCTGGGGGAACCACTAGATGGGATACAGGAATACTTGGTCAAGACATGATTTTGAGTAGCACAGCTGGGATTTGAACACAGCTAGTCTAGTTCCAGTGTCCATTATCTTAACCTCTATTAAGTTTATCTTTAAATAATAAAGAGGGATTTTTTTAAAGAAATGTACTGTCCCACTTCTGTAGCCCACACAACAATACCTGTTTAGCCTGTCACCCTGAATTCATTTAAAAAGGAAAAAAAAAGTTGAATTAATTGAATCCCATGGAACTAAAGAGCTATAAGGAGGAAAAAAGACTCCTAATTTATTTATGCAGATTATATGTTTCTATATCTACTAGCACAAAGCAGGCAAATGTAAGTATTTATTCAAATAGGTCCACATTTGAGAGTTGTTACAATACCTGCAACTTACAAGATGAGTGTAATTATCCTATTTTTACAAACCCTAATATGATTTCAATTGATGTCAGTAAGTTTTGATTGAATTTACTGCTGATTAGAGTTGATCATCTCTTTGAACAACAAGAAATTATGTCTCATTCAGCTCATTAGCAAGACTGGTGTTCAGTTTATGAGCCATAGCACCAATAGTAATTATCAAGGATAATTGATTTCTAATGTGGACATATTAATTACATAGATACAGGAAAATTAAAATAGTTTACCCTGCCAATTATTGTTATGAAAATTAAACAAGCCATAGATCATAGACAAGAAAGTTTACTTTGTCAACTTATCTTCCTTTTCCCCCCAGGGAACTGTATAGCCCAATAGTATAGTTATGGCCCAGATATGACACAGAGACAGGCTCTACAGACTAGTATGAAAGAGTAGAGCCAAGCGAATCTGAAGATGACCTTCTGTGAAGTAAGGGGAGGAAGAAGATAGATAGAAAAGGAAATTAAGGCATCTGTCTCTACTGAAAACTAAAATATTTGGGTCATGTGAAGCTAATACATGGGAGAACACATTTGATCATGCATTTATTCAACAAATATTTATTGAACATCTGTTTGGTGTCAAACACTAGGTAAAAGTACTGATGTGGTATTGCCCTCATGAGTTTACAGCTTAAGATGAAAGTCAGGAATTGCCTATGAAAATGCCTGAATAACTGTAAATGTAAGTAGCATAAAAGAAAGGGCTAGCATGTTTTGAAAGGAGCTAATTGGGAGGGGGAAGCTTAATCTGGGTTACAGGCAAGGATCAAGGGAAATCTCTCTGAGACAACAACTTAACCTGAATCCTGATTAGTTAGAAAGGTGAAGAGAAGAAAGGGGAAAAGTGTGAACTATGGTGGGAAAGAGTGTAGTGCACCTGAGAAAATGAGAGACCATCTTAAATGTAAGAAGGTGTTCCATGATGGGGCTGAAGTAAAAAGGACTGGACTATGAAAATAGTACTATGTCACAGAATTTTCTGGAATGATGGTAGTGTTCTACAACTGTGCTCTACAATATGGATGTGGCTATTCAGCACCTAAAATAAGGCCAATGCAATTGATGGATGGAACTTTTCATATTAATTAATTTAAATAGTGGAATATGCCTAGAGGCCACCATATTGGACAGTGCAGATCAGGAGCATTGTAATCCCTGATAAGGGCTGTAGATTTTGTTCTAAGGGCAATGGGAATCACTGAGGATTTAAACTCAGCAGTGTCACAGTTCCAAATGTTTTAAAAGATTATTTAGTCCTTAGATCTGAGAGACTCACTCACAGGACTGTTCAGTCTTTGTGAATTCTCAGATGCCTCTGTCAACCAACCAAGAATATTATGTCATAGTGTGTGCTTAATGATTACATTTGCTCTACTAATTCTGTCAATAGTGCTTCAAGATAGTATAAATCCACTGCTGGAGAATGGGTGACCCCAAGTATAGTGACTTCCAAGTCAAACACAAACCAGACAGAGCAAGACATTTTTTATAGTATCTTTAATCTTGACTCTTCAGATTAGGCATAAGAGGAAAGACCTTTCACATTAGGCATCGACAAATCATCCTGAAGAATGAAGGGCAGCATTTTAGCCCAGAGTTTAATTTTTTAGTTCACAAATGCTATGATGTGAAGAATCAAGAGGATGCTTGACTTCCTGTGCAGGTGCAGCTCTCACATGCTGAGCTTGACCTTGGCCAGAAGCACAGACAATGCCCTAGCAGGCTAATTTAGATGGCCTAAAACCGGATTCTTCTAGACTGAAATCTGACCAGTGTTAATGGGATCCAGTAGCAGGTAGCTTAGCCTTAAAGACAGGACTATTTTCCTGGCTCACAATTCCAAGCCTATGATTAGGAGAATCGGGTGAGGTCAAGCAGCAATCCAAAGCCTCTACTTGCTTTGGAGAACGACTTTTCCCAGCTTGACCAGGTTAATTTCTAGTAAACTAACACATTTATATATGGCCCCTACTATGTGTCAGCACTGCTATAAACAATGAGGACAATAAGCAATATGGGCAGCGTGATGCCGTGAAAACTAACAGACACTATGCATACATCACATATATGTATAAATGCATGTGTATAATAAACACATACATAGACACATGCACACTCACTTAGTTCTCATAATGTCTATATATTTTAATCATCCCCACTTATAGGTAAGTGGCCTTGAATACTAAAATCTAAATAACTTGTCCAAGGTCACATAGCTAATCTAATGACTCCAGGATCTGTACAAATATGCCATTTGGTCTCTCCAGCAAAGGCAGCAAAGGGAGGTTCAGTCACTGTTAGTGTACAGAGCTGAGAGAAGACCTCCAACCCAAGTTGTCCCAGTCATTGGACCTCAGACCTATGGCCACTGATTGTTCCATATTGTGTTAATATCACCCAAGTTTGAATCAATCTGAATATTTTCCAAAAGTTTTTGTCCCAGAGGCCATGCTAAGAAGAAGAAAAGCAAACAACTGTGATGTCGTGATGTCAGCTTTGTGTAGAAAACGGTGGAGGAGAACAATGCCCCCAAACAGGGAGAAAGAAAAGCGAGAACAGACAAGGAAATCCTGGCAGGGCTCAAATCTATCCGGGTAGTTCTCCAGGTGCCCAGGTTTGCCCTTCCTTCCCAAGGCCTGGATTTCAGCTCTTCCTTTGACTCTGAGAGCAATTCCAGCATCATATGCTGGTTCCAGTTGGGTCCATGCAGTTTGTAACCAAAGGTTGCTCAAACAGAATGAGGACTGACTTGAAGAGGTCAGCATAGATTTTTACCATGATCCTATGGGCACAGAGAATGGGGCCAAGTGCTGAAAATCACATTAATTAGATCTACATGTTTATGCTCCCTAAGGGATTTTGAAAATGGTGATTAAAGTTCCCACGAATCATTTACTCAACAGCTTCAGAACACCTGGATACTATCTGAACTCTGTGAATCTCTGCCTCCAGTGTTTAATTTCATTTATTTCCATCAAAGGCTCTCAGCAGAAGGTAGAGACCATAGCTTCATATGCTTCGCACTAGCTATCAGTGTGCATTTTCCAGAACACTCATTATCTTCAAACCTTCCTCCACCTACTTAATATTAATTTTTGGCAATGAGTTTCTATAGTTTAGAGAGCATAAATCATCTAGAATAACAAATGTCAGGATTGGCTATGGAGGCAGGGAATGAAGTAAGCTGAAATATACATGGATTTTCCATGTTTGAAGTTGTCTTTCTTCAACTATATTTTTAGGTCATATAACTTAGTCATTCAACAATTTTTTCCCCCTGAGTACCTCTCATATGTTAAGCACTGTGCAGGTTTTGGGAGTATGACATTGAAAGAGGCTGTACCATGGACTACAGGAGAGCCATCTGATGGGGCTGCAAGCACACGCAGCACAAGCGGTGTTGTTGGCCTGCTCAGAATCTGTAGCCTCTTCCTCCTCCCTACCAGACCCTTGCTAAATGTCCAGGACTCCATTCCTGGCCCAGGGACTTGGCATGATGGTTCTAAAAGGAACCAGTAGAGGGTTATTTCAGGACCTCAGATCTGAGAGGGTCAGTACATGGCCCTCCAAACTAACAGGATAGATTCAGAAGCAACACATGAACTCCCAGAGATCAACGAGAAGCAGGAAGGAATACTACATGATTCGCTCCCCCACCCTACATCTCTCTCTCTCCTTCTCTCTCTCCTTTTCTCTCTCTCTCTCTCTCTCTCTCTCTCTCTCTCTCTCTCTCTCTCTCTCTCTCTCTTTCTGTATCCCCCCCCCAATGTATAAAACCATTACAGCTGTAGGGGTAGGATAATGTAATCCCCTTTTTTGCCCATCATAAGGGTCACAGCTGACACTCCTACAACAAAAGATAGATTTAAAAGGAGAAAATCATAAGCTACTTATCTATACAAAATTTTACATGATGCAGGAGGGAGCCTTCAGAAATAAAGACCCAAGGGCCCAGAGAAGACTATCTGTTATGTTTAGGTTCAGTGAAGAATGGACAACTATGTAGAAAAGTAATAACAAAAAGCATAAGATGTTGAAGTAAAAGGAGGAAACCAGCAAGGCTTGACTGTCCAGATTCTTCCTGGCTTCTCTGCGCAGCATTTTTTCAATTTCTGGATACAGGGCAGAACCCCTCTGCAATGAAGATGTTCCAGGGAGAAAAGAATGACCTTTCTAGATTTTTATGGTTTGATTTTGGGAGAGGGATTCTAGTTTCTCTTACCCACCTCAGGGAAGAGGAATTCTGGTTCCTAGGATTCACTTCAGGGGAGAAAAAAGGGTGAGAGATATGAAGATGGGAGGTCAGGAGGAACTTGGTTCTGAGCACTTTGAATTTCTCTCAGTTCCAGGGACTTAGCCTACCAAAGTTTCTTTGGGTATCCTATTAGAAGCTTCAATATAGGCATCTTGTATACAATTTGCAGATGACGGCAATGCCAAGCAGACACAGGAACAATAGAAAAGTTGAGCAGAAGTTTCATATTGGTCATCCCTGAAGCTCCATCACCCTCTGCCTTCCCACAACACGAGTCTAGATACTGGTCTTATTCCAGTGAATAAAGCAACCGAATGGAAAGTCAGATTTTGAGAATAAATATATGCAGAGAGCACCAAAGGATAACTGAGGAGGACGATGAGCAACCCAAGGGAGGCAGAGGTGGCATGGGGGGGTCAAAGGGTATTTGGGGTGGATGGTCAGCCTTAAAGGATAAGCAGGAGCCAAACAGATGAGGGTAGAAAAGCATTTCAGATGGAGGGAATCACCAGACAGAAACACAGGAAGGGTAAGCAGAATAAGGCTCAACCTTCCTGAGTCATGAGTTATAGGGTAGAAAGAAGATGAGGCTAGAACCAGATCATAAAGAATTAGTACCTTGCAAAGGAATCGGACTTAACCTGTGGAAGATGTGAACCACTTGTGGGGATGAGGTAGGGCTCCCATAGTCAGCTTTGCACTTAGGAAGGTTCCTCTGCTACTCAGGTAGAGGACAGATGAGTAAGAGATGGGTACTCTGTGGTCCATACAATGTCTGTCATGTCCTTCTTTGTAATACATAAATAGCCAGAGAGAGTGTATAAATTAAGAGCTGTGGCTGTTTCAATAAAACTTTACATAAGCAGATTGCACTGACTTACAGATGCCTATGAAACTTTATTGACCTTAAAACTTCTTTCAGGACTTGGTATAATATAAATCATCACCATGATAAATCATCATCATCACAGGTAATCTGCTTTAACAACTTATGTGCCAGAAACTATGCTAAATGCTGGCTATTCATTTATTTTTTACCATCATCCTTTGAAGTAGTTCTATTATTAAACTTACTTTACAAATGAGATAGCAAAAGTAGTTTACAGTCACTTCTTTGCATTATCTGTCTCTGCTCCAATGCTACTCCTCAGAGGCATCTTAGCTGACCACCCTGTCTCAAATAGTTCCTACACCTCCTCCCCAGTAAGCGACCATCTTCTCACTGAGTCCTTACATGGTCTGTCCTGTATGCACTCAGAAAACTCCCCCCCCCTCTCTCTCTCTCTCTCTCTCTCTCTCTCTCTCTCTCTCTCTCTCTCTCTCTCTCTCTCTCTCTCTCTCTCCCTCTCTCTCTCTCTCTCCCTCTCTCTTTCTCTCCCCCTCTCCCTCTCTCTCTCTCTCATCCCCTCTTCCTCTTCTATGAAGTTATCAGTCCTAAAAGATTAAAATTCTATTCTTCCAACCTTATTTAACCTTAATTACCTCCTAAAGGCCCTTTCCCTAAATACATCTAGGGTTAGGGCTTCAGCTTATGAATTTGGTAGAAACACAATTCAGCCCATCACATCCAGGCTCATAAAAATGCCAGAGATTAAAGTCAGGGGTAGAATTCCAAATTCTAAGTCCAGACTAGGCTTCCACACCCTATAATCATGCACTGTTTTATATTTCTGTGTTTATCAAGTTTCCCTACTCCTCTGTTTCTCACTCTGAAAATTAATGACAGTAATAACTAATTAAACCTAACAGAAATAAGTGATTCTGAGTAATAAAAATATGCCCTAATGGATATAATGCTTCACAGTTAATCTTCTGTGAACATCACAATAAACATGATTACTCTCCCATTTCACAGAATAGAAAATAACTTGCCCAAGATCAGAGAGTCAATGTGTGCTCAAACTGATACACCCACAGCATCTGACTCAGAAGCATTTACTTCTGTACACATGTAAAAATGAAATATTCAAAGAAAAAAATATGATGTCATTTCAATGGCCTAATGAGAATCATAGAAAAGATTATGTGCAGAGGCCACATTTGAAGACAATATAAAGCAACAGTTAAGAGCCTGGACACAGAATGAAATGACTAGAGTCATTCCTGAGAGTTCCCAGCTGCCCCTATCCTGCTGCTGACCAGGTATGTGAACTTGTGGACATCATTTAACCTCTCCAGACATCACTTTTTTCATAAATTAGTGTTTCTGTTATGTTAGTGTCATTAGTGTAATGAGAGCTCATACCATTCTGACAGTCAAACAAAATAATATAAGCAAAAATGCTTAGCTCAGTGACTAATATGTTGAGTAAGTATTTAGCAAATGAGAGTAATTATTATATATCAGCCTGGAATGAAAAATATCAAAACACAGAACCTAGGAAAATCTTAGAGGTGTGGAAACCAAAAATTTAGGCACAGAGAAGAAATAGAGAGAGAAATTTTATTCCGCTAATCTAGCAGGGATTCCCGGGAAGCAAAAATAGTGATGTATAAACAGTGTTGAGATGGCAAAATAAATTAATTAAGGGACTTATTCCTCCTTTCAGAGGATTTAGACTGAGGAGCAATGGCCTGAAGCTATGAAAAAGAAAATTTGGGTTAGATACAGCAAGGCAAGAATGTTCCCAGCAGGGGAAGTAATTAGGAAATGAAACAGACTCCCTGGGGTTGGGGTGGAGGAATCTTCCCCAGCAAAAAGCAAGGGGAAGTTAGGGGAAGATGACCAAGCAGGCAAGGATTGCCAGATAGCCATCTGTTAGAAAGGACAGCTAATTGGTTAGCTCTAGCCCTTCTACAGAACCCTTCAAGCAAGCAATTGGCAGCATTTATGACCAAGAACAAACAGTTTGAGAAGGTCTTAGGAAGGACACTGACCTCAGAAAGCTTGCAACTCTGTAGAGAGGACAGATTCCCAGACACAGAGATGTAAAATGCAGGTGTACGTGGTGGTAGCAGTGAGGGAGTTTGGGAGAAGGGGATTAGTACCATCTAAATTGATTGGTACTTTGTCCTTGGAAAATGAGCAAATTAGATTTAAAAATTGATACTATTGTTTTTTTTACATTGACTATTCAAAAGTTCTCTTTTTCTGTGAGCCATCATGATGACTCTGAGATGTCACAGTGGAACATTATTTTGGTGGGGCAGGTGACAAGATAACAACAGAGACCTATTATATACAGTACAAAACTAATGAAGTCACAAGACAAAATTGAGATTGATACCTAATTAGCTGGTAAAGAAATTTGGGTAAAAGAAAAACTGTAGTAGGCTACAATAGTCAAAGTTATCCACTTAGGATGGGGTGAGATTGAAGTTAGAACCTGTCCTGAGTTGTGATGAATCTAAGATTATAGATGTCTGTCATCGACTATCTATTACTACAACATGGCTGCAGAATAGAAACCAATCCCTAAACTCAGTGCCTTAAAATAATAACCATGTGTTCATTGGTATAGTTCTGCAGGATAGCTGGGTGGTCAAGCTGATCTGGACCAGGCTCCACTCTGCTTTCCTGGGCTGTCTTCTGCACCTGTGGTCAGCTGTTTTGTGGGGAGGCCTGGCTGGTGAAGGATAGCCTCAACGGCGATGACTTCTTTCACAATTCCTCATCCTCCTGTATGCTGGTCTTGGCTTGCTCTTGTGGCCATGACAGAGTTCTCACGGGACATGCAGGTAGCAAGACCTCATGAGACCTGGGCTAAGAACTCATAATTCTTCCTAACCAACCTCACCCCATCTTGTAGAAGGAAGAAGAATTCTGGTTAAATTCACCCGTCTCTTCTTTGTCTGGCTCAATGCAGATAGAGCAGAAAAGGGTGAATTTGATTGACATAATAAAGAGTTAACCTCAAAGAGGAATAGGAAAAGATAGAATAGAATGAGATCTGTTGTGTTCATGGTTAGTCAGTTCTGTAGAGAATTTAGAGAGAGGAAGAAGTTAGGGGTAGAATGTGGCAGCAAAATCTACATAGAAAAGATGAAAAGTGAGCTGGGCGTGATGGTGCACGCTTGTAATCCCAGCATTTGGGAGGCTGAGACCAGAGGATCCAGGTTCGCAGCCAGCCTCAGTTACCTACCTAGTAAGGCCCTCCACAACTTAGTGAGACCCTGTTTCAAAATAAAGAATAAAAAATAGGGCTGGGGGTGTAGCTCAGAGGTAGAATGCCCCTGAGTTCCATCCCTAGTACTGCAAAAAAAAAAAAAAAAGATGAAAAGTTAATTCAAAAAGTCTTCCTATGAGTAGCACTGAATTCCTCTTTGGTTGGCACTTATTCTAGGCTTTGGGCTGGCATTGCTTTGGGGCAACTCTGTCAGCCTGGCAGGAGCTTGGAAGGTGAACAGGACAGTGGCCACCAAGAGCTTGAGCACCGTCAAGTTCATGCTCAGCTTGGTAAACATTTCACATACTTTGCTCAGGGCTGACCATGTGACACAATCAAGGGGATAAATCAGTCACAGCTCTAAATGGAAACTGGAAATGAAATAGTCTCCAGAAAGGGATGGCCAATTCACCCACTGCTCATAAATTTTTCCTTCATTTGAAATTGGAAGAATCTTGCAGATCCTTCTTCTTGATTAAAAAGGTCATAAATTGCAGGGATCGGACAGATAAGCAAACTCTCTCTGGCCTCCGATGTCTAATGTATTCCAGAACAGTGTCTATCCCACTCACAGGAATCCCCTAATAGTTTATTGTGAGACCTCAGAAACTCTTTGCAGGAAATCACAATTTGCTAACTCAGAAATGTTTCTAAAAGATTTCTGAAAACTCATCCTTATCTTGAGATGCTATGTTGTTTGTGTTCATTATCCGTGTAAATTGGTATTTATAGAGATCAAAAGAAGTATATATTTGTTTTTGTTAAAGAAAAAATGTTCAGGGATACTTGGTAAAGCAAGGTAAGGCAGACGTAGGACCATCATAACAGGTAGCACAAGCACAACAATGGGGTTTTGCAATGAGGGAGAGAAATGGGGCTCAACCCTAGATATGGCATGAGAAGAAGAGATTGTATAGTCAAGGAGCTGGAGAGGCTCAATAGACAGATGATTACTAAGAGGAAACATCAGGGGCAAAAAGACCTCTGGCTAAACTGGCCCAGGTTAACTGGCTTCTTGTTAAAACAGACTGGGACACTCAAACTTCACCTAGGGAAGTAGAGGAAAGGAACCTGATAAAATCTGGAGGGACTGGTTGGGGGGGGAGAGGGTTGTCTGACTGTCATAGGTGGGTTCTTTGCTAAAACTGGATTTTACAGGAAGTGCATGGATGGGCCAAGGAGAAGGTTTAGGATCCACACTGAAGCTTGGCCAAGCAGATAATCTTTGTCCCTATTCATATGAGGATAGTGCTGTCCCAGGAGCCTGTTACCTACAGAACAAGTTAGTGATTTAAAGAATAAGCAACTGTTCCAATCTTAGCACTAACACCTTGCACATCTCTAAGCATGGTGGAGAAGGGATGGATGGAGAATACAGGGGCACCTCAGAGGAATGCCCTTCTTGCCTGGCAGCCAGCATCAACAGAAAGCAGAGCTGTGGTACAGGGTCAGAGTCAGAGACTTGGAAACTCAATGTTCCTTCAAAGTCTCGAAACCTAGCTGCCCTTACAGGTCAGAGCACATCAAATCTCCACTAAAATCCTCCAATGGCTTTTTGTGTCCCCAGGGAAAGTTTCTGCTCCTATGGCCCACCAAGGCTGCCCAGTCTTAAGACCCCACCTGTCTCCCCCACACAGCTACCACTCCCCATCCCCCACACCCCTCACCCACATGTAGAATCTCAGAACCATCAGGAAGGTGTAATGAATCAAAACAGCCAGGAAGTACTCGGGGTCCTGTACAATTTCCAAAGCCTCTCCAGTTCATGTCTCTTTGTAGATTTTGCTTCGACTGCTTGGAAATTGCCCTTTAGAGGTGTCAATGGCAGGAGAGAATGCCCTGTTCTCAGAAGCTACCAGCTCCAAAGCCTTCTGACCACCCTAGGGCCACAAACAAACTTCGCCCTGTCCCTGATCCCCGTGCTTTCTGTCAACAGTACCTACTCCACCGCCTGATAGCTGTGTAATTGCTTTCCTGGTCTGTTAAACAGCAAGGACTTTTCCAGACATCCTCCAGGGATCACCGGTATAGAGATAATCAGCACAGTACCAATTGGTTGAAGTACTTCTGGAAGCTTAATTAAGTACAGATACATTGATTGACCCTGGCATCCCCAACAGATTTTCTGCATTTATTTTGAGGGGAAACAAACTCATTCATTCATTCATTCATTCATTCATCTATACATAGTTACCAATTATCTATTGCTCTATTAATGACAGGGAGGCAGGGGTTGCTTTGCCTTCCCAGAATTCTCGCAGACTCCTCAGTACCTTTAAGACGTAGCCTCTCCACTGAGCTAGCTCCTCAGAAGGTCCCCATTGGCCTGACTTCTCAGGCATCAGGTCAACACAACCAGAGATACCATTGCTGCTCCCTATGTCCAGCCAGTGATGGTTGGTCATCTTGGGCCCTCTCGGGATTTCTCAATTTTCCCTGCATATCGCAACACCTCCACAACCTTCCATTCAGATTGAATTAATATGCTCCACATTTTATCACAAAGTCCATTGTAACAGGTCTTTCCTAAGAGCCACCAGCTTTTAAACTTTTGGGAACGCGACCAAAGCTACACATTCCCTGTCTACAAAAACTCATGTAAGCATACACAGATTTCCCTTATAATATCATGTGGGGAAAGATCCCCAGAGAGAAGGCGGTAGCCTCGGCCGAAAATACATCAAAGATGGCACAGAGAGGGAGTGGCGAGGGTGGAGACCTAAGACTGTTTACCAGAGACCAGGATTAGACGAGGGATGTCTCCTCAGAGTGATCAAGCCATTGATAGGATCAGCCTTTTGGATTAGGCCAAAGAGGCGTGATCAAGATGACCTCTACGCTGACTGGCCCTACAAGAAGACACTCCCCTCGCTCTGCCCTATATAACACCTTGCCCCTCATGTAATAAACGGATGAGTTCTCCGATGCTCAGTCCCCGCCGTGTGTTCATTTCGACACGACCTTCCTTTTCCGCGGGGAACCCCCTCTCGGGGTAGACGCTCCAGGTAGATCTGGGTAGGGGCCCTCTTCTCGTCGAGAGGGCCCCACAATATCAGACCTCCCAAGCCCACACAAAAAACTGCTATACAGATTTTGAGTTTTTGTCTCTGCATCTCCATTTCTCTGCACAATGCCTGACACTTGGGTGAAGAAACCAATGCTTCGATGACTGCATGAATCAACCGCTTGCTATTTGAGGACAACTCCGATAGCATTTTCAATTTTCTCGGTCAGAGCAGAATTCGGGCCACCTCTCACTGCGGTGTACAGTGTCAGCCCCACAGTTAATCAAGCACAAGAGAGGATTCCAGTCAAATCCTTGATGCCCGCTCTGAGAGCCGAGGAGTCTGAGCATTTAGAAGAGGCTTTCTCCTAACTGGAACTCACTCGTCCTGGTCTCAGGCAGGATCAACGCCTAAGCCCATGTCAAGGATGGGAGCTTAGCTGCTGGTCACGTGATCCCCACCGCCTCCAGCCTCCCGGTTTCCTGTCTGACAGAGGCTCTCCTTTGGGCTTGGCCAGAAGAAAGACAAAACTGTCAGCCACTTGCAAATTCTTTCCTGATCCAGGGGAAGGAAGGAGAGGCTCTGAACCTCTTTTGTAAATATGTGAAGAGAAACTCCACATGGAACAGTCTGGATTCAAGAATGTAGCCCAAGAATGCCCAGGCCTGATAATGGACTTTACCAGAATGTTTTCTCTTCTAGTCTTCTCATCTTCCTTTTCCCCAAGGAACAGAGAAGGCTTTCATTTGTCTTTAGGAAATCCGGGGGAGTAGACTTCGGGCAAGAGGCTATATCCCCTTAAGCCTGGGATCACTGTGTCTGGGGAGCCAAGCCATGGGGGGGGGGGTTCTCTCCTAAAAGTCAAAGAGCAGAGTTCTAACCCATGCACCCTGCTGTACAAACTGCCTGCCAGGCTGCAGAGGGCTCTGTAGAGGGTCTCGGAGACAAAGATGGCAAATAAGTAAGTGTGGTGGTGGAAGGAACCTTTGTCCACCCATATTCAGCATCAGTTACCCCAGATCCAATGATCCCTCAATAAATAATAAAAGTAATATGAAATAAAAGTAATACAAGTCTCTAAGCTATAGCTACAGCAGGCATGAGGCCCTGGGTTTGATGCCCTGCGCTTCAACAACAAAACAAAATAACCTATATCTAATAAAAACTATATAATACCTTATAAAAGGTAATATAGATTATATATAATATCTAATGATATATACATACACATATCTATATATAATATCTAAGAAAGCTTATAATAATCTAAAAACTGTAATATATTATATATAATAGACTTAAGAATAATGATAATAATAATCCATATCTAATCAAAGCCAAAATATTCTATATATAATAAAGCCTTTCCATTTAATAGTTTAAGACCTGTAACCTGATATCCCTCCCTCCTTACACCAGATTAGCAGCCCTAATCTCCTTTTATGAGGACACACTGTAATCACCACTGCTAGGAGCAAGAAGCCAAGAGGAGGGGTTCAGAGGACCCGTCCAGCACTCTTTCTATCTTTGACATCTGCACACCGCTTCATTTAAAGAAAAGGCTCAAGTACTTTGCAGGGAAGTGGATGCAACTGGAAAACATTATGTTAAGTGAGATTAGCCAGTCACAAAGAGTAAAGAAGCATATGTTCTCCCTAATATGCGGATACTAGGGAGAAGATGGGCATAAGAGGGTCTCCAGATGAAAAGGAGAGATCCTCAATAAGCAAAGAAGTTGTTTTAACTGAAGGGATTGGACGGGGTGGGGGGGGGGGTGAGAGCACCCTAAGGCACACGATGTACTTACACAATCATATCAAGATCACTCACTGAACTGAACTTGAGAGGGAGGGAGGGTGAGGGAGCGGGGTGGGAATTGGGGAAAAGGTCAGACGAGAAATGTGTGCACATTTGTCTATATCAATTTGTACCTAACAAAAATGTATATATACAAAGCACGAATTATTACAATAAAAAAAAAAAAAGATCTTTGGTTTCTAGTTGCAGGCACCCGGGAACAGCAGAGGTTTAAAAAAAAAAAATAAAGAAAAGGCTCAAGCATTGTTTTTATAAAAACTTAGAAAACCAGTGCTCACCACTGCCCAAAGCAAACCAGTTTGGCGAAGATCACAGAATTCTTCAATCCCAGCCCTGCTAAGAGGGAAAGTGGTCAGTGATTCAGAAATTAGCCAGCGGGAGGGTTTGAGAAGCTCTTGCTTAAAGTCAACATTTGGGCATTGCCATCATTTTCAAAGTTCACAGATTGAGGAAGCACAAAATCTCCTTGCTTCAATGTGCAGCCTGTATCAAGTATCTTTTGTTTTTCTCTCAAATTCAATCTCACGTATAAGTAACCCCAGAAAAAACCTTAATGACACTAGGTGTCAGATTCCATATTTGTAAAACAGATATTAATACCTACTTAACCTACTTAACCTACTTAAGCACAGGGCTTGGGGAAAGGCCTATTGCCATTACTTTTCATGCAGGAAGCACACACTTCTTAAAATTTCTGTTAAGGAAATGAAATTGGTTTTGTTCCATCCTCTATTTCTCTGATTTAACGTGGAGCTGTCATCTCGGCACCCTCTTGATGTTTATAGAAGGGACGAATGTGCGCTGAGATTACATATAAATGATTTAAACATGGCATAGGGTTTCGGGATATTTACCTGATGATTAATCATAGAGCATCAATGATCAGCAACTCTTGATATGATCAGTAGGCAAAATGTCAGTAGAATGACAGAAGGTGCCAATTAAGGAAAGTAATTTATCATGGAGGCCTGTTGAAAGATTGGAGAGCTATGTGTTCAGGGACCACTCTGTTATTTAGAGCTACACTTTTACTGGTAAATTTATGTCAATGAAATGACATAAATTCATTCTCATTAGGCATAATGAGTTCATCCAACTCAACTGATCATGGGGAACATCTGTCAGGATGACCTTCTAGCATGTTCTTTCCAGTGATGTCACAGAGCTTGTTAAAATGTGGCTCCCCAGGGCTCCAGGGGTCAAGGGCAGCACACAGCGGCTGTGAGGCCATCCTCTCACTTGCTATTGTAGACTGAGTCATGACTCCAAAGCCACATTACCCAAAGTATATTTTAATGACCCTAGCCCTTTGGAATGTTATGAGAAAAAACGGAAAGAAGGAGGAAGGGAGAGGGAGAGAAGAGTAATTCCCATGACCCTTTATGTTTGTCAAATACAAGATTAAACATTCATTGTAAGATTTCTCAGGGCCTTTAAAAAGACTGATTGGATCTACAGTGTTCAGTGCTTTGCTTGTGAGTCCTATTGGAAAGACTTGGCTTCCATGAAAATCACTCAGGGGAATACTGGATAAAATATTCTAGCTCCACTTACCCCTTTCACTGAGTCTGACTCCGTCAATGTTCTGTGCTCTGGCTTCAGCAAAGCCCTCAATTCTTGTCTCATTCCATTTGGTTTGCTATGGCAAAATACCATAAACTGGATGACTTATTAATAATAGCAATTTATTTCTCAAAGTTCTGGAAAATAAGGAGTCCAAGATCAAGGTGTTGGCAGGTTTGGTATCTCTGTGCTGTGCCTTCCTATTACGAAGAGGCAAGGCAGCTTTCTGGTGATCGCAGATGTCGGATCCTTTGCTCTTCTAACTGGACTCTCCCCAGCAATCCTCCAGGGAGTTTTCTGGCCTTTGCATCTTGGACTGGGACTGCATCATTGTTCTCTCATGTCCTGACCTCTTGGACCGCTCTACCAGCTGCTGGCTCCTCTGGGTCTCCAGCTGCAGGCAGCCTCATGGGACTACACTGCTTGAGTGTAAACTGATAAATCCCTTTTATAACACACATATTCTGTAAATTCTGTTACTGCAGAGAACGTTGACTCATACAGGAAGGACCACAACTGTGAGAGTCTGGAGCCAGACACTGCTTCTTGCTCATCTCTCTTTCTACTTTTATCCCTTGGCGCTAGTATTTGAGCTGGATTGAAGCTTCTGGGTTCCCCTTCCCATTTGTTTTCAAACATACTCGGAAAATATTTTACATGCCAAAGGATAGTTTATATGTATGTAAACTATATATGATTATATGTAGTCACATATACAATTATACATAATTATGTATGTGATGATATGATGCATAATTTAAATAAACAGCAACAATAATAAAATTCAGTATCCACCTTACAGTTTAGCAAATAAAGTTAGACACAGGCAGCCCCCTGTGTGTCTAGTAGATTACATCACTTTCTTAATCTTTCTCCATAAGAAACTGCTCTCCTCAATGTATGGTAATCATTCCTTTTCTGTTCTTTACAGTTCTGTCCTGACTATACCCAAACGGTATAACATTTGGTTTTGTCTGTTTTTATTGGATAAAAGGAATCATAATGTATGTATTCTTTTGGGTTTTTTTGTTTTTTTTTTTTTTTTTTTTTTTTGTGGTGGTACTGGGGATTGAACTCAGGGGCGTTCTACCTCTGAGCTATACCCCCAGCCCTATTTTTTATTCTTTATTTTGAAACCGGGTCTCACTAAGTTGCGGAGCGCCTCACTAGGTAGCTGAGGCTGGCCGCGAACCCGGATCCTCCGGTCTCAGCCTCCCGAATCTCAGCTGGGATTACAAGCGTGCGCCACCATGCCCGGCTCGTATGTATTCTTTTGTAGCTTGCTCTTTTCATTCAGCTTTAAGAACTAGAATGGTAAACAAAACTTTTATTTCTTGAATTCCGTTGCTATATGCTATACCACTGTTTGAAGACACCATACACTTTTTCTCAATTCTGTTATAAATGGACATTTGGTTATTTCCAGCATTTTGTTATTATGAAACACACACACACACACACACACACACACACACACACACACACACACATTCTTTCATATGTGAGCCCAATTGCATATGAGCAATAATTTCCTAGGCTGATACTCCTTGATATTTTTTGCCAGAGTATCTGCCAAAAACTTTTTGAAAAGGTAAATATTCCCCAAATATTTTAAGTGGAACTCTAAAATTTTTCATCAAAGTTTAAATAGTTGCAAAGGTTAATATTTGTCATGCTGTGAATATGGTAAGATCTTGCAAGGATGCAAATTCAGATATAAAGCCACTAGTGGTTGGTCCCTTCTATCAGCTTCTGTCCTCAAGCAAGCTCCTGTTCCTGTGGGTACAGGGGCAGAGACAGGGCTCAGGGGACAAAGGAGTTGCATGAAGAAACAGCAGGCAACTCATGTCAGGACTCAGAAGCTGGAAAGTTCAAAAACCTGCAAAATTTAGAAATGATCCCTTTGGTATTAAACCTGGTAATGGAAGGAATATTTTCATAGAAAAATTAATCACTTCTTTGAATTTCCTCTAAATTTTTATGCACAAAGTTACTTAGAAATCTAGCATCTTTAAAAATTATTTTTAATGATACATCAGCTAACAACTTAATGAAGGCCTTTTCAATTTGGTTGTAAGTAAAGAATTGGAAACTATTTGACTTGCTAAAACTTTTTCAGTCATTGGAGTTACTCTTTTTTTTTCAGTTTCTGGGAAATATAGCAAAGAAGCTTTCTTTATCATATATCAATTTCAGAAAGCTTTATCAAATAACTCTTCATTATACCTGTAGGTTTTTATTTAGAGGCACCTTTATTAACCTGATATACTTGAAGTTCGAAAAAAGAAGTACTGTTTATTTTCATCATGTATTGTAGGTGTAGTATTGTTGATAAAATGATTTTGGTCTTATCATGTGTTTTTAAAACATTTTAATATGAGCCTAAGAAATGAAGTTATATTTCATCCAATTCATGGATAGAAACCAGAATAAAACTGAACAGACAAAATGAGTCCTTTCTAGGCTTTATTTGTAACTGATCAGCCAAGCTCAACGTGTTTTTTGGTTGTTGTTCTGTGGCTGGAATTGAACCCAGGGTCTCACACATACTAGACAAACACTGTACCACTGAGCTATAGTCCTAACCCCAAATATACTTTCTATCAGAAAAAAATTAGGAAGACTTAATTTTTTTATATTTAATAAATGTTTTACTATGAATCCATGATAAAAATTTTATTTTTGAACTATAAATCTAAGATAGGTAATGGGTAGAGGGGTGATTGGATGGGTGGGTAGGGGGATGAATGAATAGATAGATGATATATAGATAGATAGATAGATAGATAGATAGATAGATAGATAGATAGATAGACAGGCAAGTGGGTAGGTATAGAGATATAGCCTTGCCCTAAACGTGTTATCTGAATGAAATAAGGCCCTGTCACCTTTGGTATTTATAGGAGTGATACCTTTTGAATAGTGGGGATTTTAAGAGATAATATTGTTAAATGAAAATTGTCATCACTAATGATGAATTTAGAAGATTCTTAGGAGAACTAAAATATCTTATTTCTAACACAATGCCTTGGTATTTACAGAAAAAAATTACAATATCAGGAAAATAAAAAAGAAAGCTGTATGCCAGGTTTGCACTCTTTGTTTGAAGAGGTGCAGGGTAACTGTATCTTGCATTGTCTTTAAAGGATTGGAGGATTTTGCATCCCAGGACAATGGACCAAATTAAGAGAAGCCAGAGGGGGTAGTGGGGGGAGACTGCTTTTTCTTTGCTAACAACAGGCTAAGAATGGTTGTGAAAGGGGAAGTGGGAAAAAGATAACCAGCCAGGTGGGGTTTTTTTTTTGCCAGTAAGTTTATATCTTTTGATATTATAAACAGAATAAAGCGATTAGTTCCAAATGTTTGTTGCTAGTATATAGAAATACAATTTACTTTTTGTATCACTGCAATTGTACGCACTGTTTCTGTTTTTTATTTATTTTTTATTTTTATTAGTGCATTGTAATCATACATCTTTGTGAGGTACAAGCTGGTAGAGGCATACATGCACACCTCTCTCATTTAACCCGTCCCCTATTCCCACCCCATTTTCTTCCCCTCCCTCCTTCTCATGTTCAGTTTAGTGATTGACTTTGATATGTTTGTGAAAGTACATCATGCGCATTAGGGTGTCCCCTCTCCCCCCTTCACCTTCCATTAGGTCACCTTCTTCGCTCATCTAAGGTTTCTCCTTCTTCATCTAGAGTCCCTCTTATGACCCAGCCAGGTGTTTTATACAAAACATGTTGAGCAATTTTAGAAAAGAGTACGCATGGATAGTGAAGATCTAAAAA
Organism: Graphiurus murinus; assembly: GCA_004027655.1. Classification (NCBI taxonomy): domain Eukaryota; kingdom Metazoa; phylum Chordata; class Mammalia; order Rodentia; family Gliridae; genus Graphiurus; species Graphiurus murinus. Next base: position 31,414 of record PVLC010002060.1, read on the forward strand.
TTAATTTACTTAAGACTACTTGTGCTAGCAGACCTCCCTGGAAAATCTTCATGAAGTTCCGGGAGATATACATGCCACAGTTTAAAGGCATCTACCAAAGGATATATATCTAAGGATTGACTGAGAAGGAGAATTGGGGGCCATAGGAAATGAGCATCTTCAAATGTTTTAGGTAATAGCAAGGTGCTTTCCAAAGTGGTTATACAATGTACACTCTCACCCTCAGTAGGAGAGTTCCTCTGACTCTACCTTCTTCCCACGAGTTAAGAAATTGCTGAGATCTTTGCTTGCATTATAATGGCTGTGAAATGCTATCTCCTACGTTAATTAGCATTTCTTTCATTACTAATGCATCAGAGCATCTTTTCTCCTGCTTATTGGTCATTCATATTTCCCCTTCTGTGAAATGCCTGCCCCTATCTTTAGGACATTTATCCATTGGAATCATTTGGCTTTTCTCTTGTTGATTCTCAAGAATTTCTTTAAACATTCTGTGCATAAAAGTACTTTGCCAATTAGACAATTTTTAAAAATCTTCTAAGTAGCAGGAATTAGGGAAGGGTTAGATGAGAAATGTGTGCATGTATGCCTTTACCAGCTTGTACCTTACAAAGATGTGTGATTACAATGCATCAGTAAAAAATAAATAAATAAAAGGCAAATAGCACCGATGAAATGTTTTTCATAGAAGTGACAAAGGCCTAATGTCTTTAATAGGGATGAATCTTTCATGAATTGAAAAAAAATAAGTAGAAAAATGGACAAGGGTCATGAATAGAAAATTCAGCTAAATGGCTAATAAACATGAAAAAGAGTTTCATCTCACTAATAATCAAAGAAACATAAATGAAAACAATATTAAAGGACTAGTTTTTCTGTATTAATATGTCAAAGGTGAAAAGGAAAGATGATTTTTAGTGTCTGGAAGCATGTGGGAAGTGTTTTTTCCTTTTTTCAGTTTAACACACACATTTGCCTCTTATTACCATTCGACAGCATTTCTTTGACTATAAAATAGCCCAGCGTGGTGGCGCATGCTTGTAATCCCAGCATTCGGGAGGCTGAGACCTGAGGATCCGGGTTTGCGGCCAGCCTCAGCTACCTGGTGAGGCGCTCTGCAACTTAGTGAGACTCGGTTTCAAAATAAAGAATAAAAAATAGGGCTGGGGGTATAGCTCAGAGGTAGAATGCCCCTGAGTTCAATCCCCAGTACCGCAAAAAATAAATAAATAAATAAAAATAAAAATAAAATAAAATAAAAATTAAAAAATCTTCTAAAATAAATAAAAAATATCTTCTGGTTTATGGCTTCCCTTTCCTCTCTGTTTATAATGTATACTTATGAATAAGAGTTCTCAATTTTAAAGTCTTCGGATTTATCCATATTTCCCTTCATGGCTCGTTCTTTGTGTCTTAAAAAAAGTCTTCCTACCTCGAATCATAAAAGCACCTCCTATGTTTTCTTCTACAAGCTTCAAAGTGTTATCATTCACATTGAGTACTCCATTCATCTGGAATTGATGTTAGTATCCAAGGTAGAGGACTTATTCTGGTTTCTTACTATCTAGGTAAACGGCTGTCCCTTTACCATATATGGACTCGCCATCCTTTCTTCATTGCTCCTCAGAGCCACCTCAGTCATCAAACGCCCCCTCCCCCGCCATTTTGCCATTTTGTTCCCTTGGCCTGCCAACCTACCCAGAGTTGCAATATCTTGATTCCTTTCTCTTTACTATAATACATCTTGTTATTCAGAAGGGCGAGCCTCCATCCCACTCTTCTTCATTAACAGCATCGTGGCTGATTTCAGTCCTTTGCTGTTGTGGTGGCCAGAAACCACACCACTCTTAGATCTCTCTCCAAAGAGAGAACCTGCCATAAGTTGCGCAGTATATAGGTATCTCCAGCTACAGATGCCTCCCGAATCACTTTCTGCATCAAACCTGAGGCCCCACACTCCAGAAGAACCCAGCTGATGACTGAGGGTTGAGAAGGGGCTCACCATGTGTGATGTGAGTGAGACTCCTACAGGAAGGCACTTCCCAAAGCTTGCCATTGGACGGGTAGCGACTTCTCAGAGAGCACTGCAGACTGAGGCTCTTCCTGCAGCATCCTCCTATCCTCCTCCTGTCCTTTCACAGGGGTCAGATCAACATGGCAATCTGGAAGCTTTTCCTGCCTATTCCTCCTCCTTCTTTCCTTTATCTTTCACAGATATTACCCCCAATAAACTCCTTGTACCTGTGACTATACCATGGCATCTGCCTCCCAAAGAATACAGCCAATGCAGTTTTGGAACTTCCTGATCATTCTCCACAAGAAAATGTGTTGAGAGATAGCTTGGATTTGCATTGCCCTACTGACTGATTTGGAGAGAATTCATATCTTTAAACTATGAATACTTTCTAAGCAGAAATATGCTATGTCTATTTATTTAGGTCTTCTTAGTGTCTTTCAATAAAGTTTTTAACTTGTTACAAAAAATAATGTGTGTGTCATTGTCAAAAACTTTATTCTTAGCTAGGCATGGTGGCGTACACTTGTAATCCCAGTATTTGGGAGGCTGAGACCGGAGGATCCGGGTTCGCAGCCAGCCTCAGCTACCAAGTGAGGCACTCCACAACTTAGTGAGACTCTGTTTCAAAATAAAGAATAAAAAAATAGGGCCTGGGGGTATTGCTCAGAGGTAGAATGCCCCTGAGTTCAATCCCCAGTACCAAAAAAAAAGAAAAGAAAACTTTATTCTTGGCCATACGTGGTGGTACATGCCTATAATCCCAGTACTTGGGATGTTGAGACAGGAGAATTGCAGGTTTGAAGCCAGAGCACAGTAACTTAGCAAGACTCTGTTTAAAAAAAAAAGTGAAGGGCTCTCAGAAGTAGAAAACCCCTGGATTCAAACCCTAGTACCACAAAAAAAATTGTTTTTTTACTTTGCATTTTGGCTTGAGATAATAGCTAGCTAAAATTCCATTTGGTTTTTAACCATTTTTTTTGTTTGTTTAATTGTGTTGTGTTGCTGATATAAAGAAGTTCCCTAACTTTTGTACCTTAAACCCATAAACCTAACTAAGCAGCCTTATTAAATATTTTTAAATTTAATTAGGTTTTCTTTGTGCACATGTGAATTATGGTAACTTCATTTTTTCCTTTCTGATCCTTGAAACTCAATATGATTCTTGTCTGACTCCATAAAAGATGACTTCCATCAGAAAATGGAAGAGAAGCGGTTACAGGGAGCATCCTGATCTCACTCTTGGAGAGAATCCTTTCAATTTTTACCTTTGCATGTTTTGTTTGCTGTAGGATTTTTATAGATTATTTCATTGGTTTAAGGAAGGTCCTTTCCACTGCTGGTTTGCTAGGAGTCTTTTGGTAATAATAATAATGATCAATGATGTATTAGACTTCATGGTACCCTGGCCTGTATTTTCCAGTCCTGTCTCTTACACAAGACATTGCTGCAGCAACCAGCTTTGTGCAATGTTATGGGACAGCACCTGCATCTGATGCACTGTGGTATTTGATTACTGAGGTTTTACAATGATTTCCACTACTATATCTTATACATCCTATATGTCCTCTTTTTTTTTCTTATCTCCTGTCCACTTACTGGATTAATTGAATTTCTCCAACCGCCAATTCCTGAAACCCAAATATATACTCTTATCTGCTCCCTTTTCTAACTAAATAATGCCTCCAATTCCTCTAAGATGCAGATCAAATGTGGCTTCTGTCAAGAAGACTTTTTGTCATTCTTGCAAGCACCACTTAAGGTTGACACTTTCACTTTGTAACCTTATGGGCCACATACTTGGAGAGGTAACACACATCACTGTGTCCTCTACAGCTACTCTCCTTTGCTGCTCTTATTGGGTCTGAAATATCATGCTTCAAGCTTACATGAGCTCATGCAATCTTTAAGCTAGGTCTTATGCCCACTATCCATGTAGTAACACCAATTCTCCTATGTGTCTCTCTTACCTTTATTTTCTCTTTAATTTTAATATCTTAATTTTATTTTTTACTAGATCACTTCCAGTTACAAGCATGGCATTATTCCATCCATTCTAAAAATAAACAAATAAAAAAAAATTCATGTTAACTACAACTTCTTTTGCATCCACTCCCTATTTATCTCTGTCACTTCTGCAACATCTTCCTCAGAAATTTTCCTCTGCCAATGAAAGATACCCCTTCCCCTCAGGAAAAAACACAAAGACCTAGTAAAGTTGTCTCACTGTCTTGAGGTGGGGTTAACTTTCCGGTGCAAATTGTTTCCTAAAACTTTGAGGTAAGCTCAGACTGCAACTAGTTGTCAGCTGGGGCCACATCTTTCTTTGCCCTATTCTATTCCCTCCCTTTAACTTATCTGAAATGCATTTCTCCTATAAGACACTTCAGTAAAAATTCTCTGGATGACTATTTTGCTCCTAGGGAAACCAAGCTAAGACAGTTGGTACCAGAAGTGGGGTAGTCCTTTGAGGATCAAAGGATGGGATTTTCAATTTGAGTCACTCGCTGGCAGAATGGCAATGGAGAACGTAACACTGCAATTAGGCTGGATTATAGATCATTCCTGGTGTAGCTAAGCATTGTAATTGTTAGATTTTTACTTTTGATGAACTAAGACACAGCAGGAAGGAGTCACAAGAATTGGTGCAATATTTTTAGCACTTAAGAGACACAGAATAAATAATAATTGCATGAATTGTGCAATTGGGTGGCTATTTCTAAGCAGCATTGACTTATTAAAAAGGGAATGTGACAGGCTAATAATCAACAATGTAAAGCAAGGCATGGAAACCACGAGGCATTCATGGCAGTATTTGAAGACCTTTAGCTCCTGTAACCAGAAGGCAGACACTGCTTAATATCAGGCACCAGGACTTATTTTAAGAATCACAGCATTTCCAAGTTTGAATTTTCAGCCTAGGCAAGTACCCACTGAAAAAAGTCAGGTCCCTGATATAAAAGTAATAGCATTCCTCAGCCCTGCAGAAATGCCTTACCCTCTTTTTGGAAGAAAAAGAAAGAACTCTTTGGCCAAAAACTATGTGGAGGCCTGAAATGAAGCAGGTGATTTTTAAATAAAATACTTGAGCTCATCAGAATCTCTTTCTACCTTTCCTGTTGGCCAGAAAACCCATAATTACTCAAATCTTAGCCAGTAATGACTAGAGAAGTATCAATCCTGCTGAGAAAATGAAAGGATTGTATGCTGAAGGAGTTGTAGGACCAGGCTAACACATACTGCCAGAAACCAGAGAATATGACTAGAAGTGTCTCCTGAGCATGCTGGACCAACTGAAGAAGGTGAAGCTGGATTAGGAAGCCTATTAACATGGGACATTCCTCTGTAACACAATATGTATCTTCTAACAGTGATGGTTCTAATGCACTGCTGGAGTAACTACTGGGAGCTCAGGAAAAGTAATGGACCAACTGGTACAACAGGAGGATGTCAGAGAAACCATAGAAGGGTAGGAAAGAAGGAATCGTGAGCTGTGGAGGTGCTAGAAAATGTCTGTTGTCTGAGACCAGAAAACATACAAACTCAACATTTCTTGGGATTATTCAGGGGATGACTTTCTTGCCAAAGTGAGAAAATATTCTGATGAGTCACAGGCAGTGGAAAACTGAGGAGTTATTATCCTCTGGAGTTTAGGAATGATAATGTGTTCTGGTCAACATTCTCACAGCTATAATCTAAAAGATTTGACCACACAACTTAGAGGAAGGAAGGTTAATTAGCTCATAGTTCTCCTTGGAGATATTATGGTTCAGTGCATGTGAGGTTGAGGACTGCAGAGTTCGGGGCATAGTGCAGCAAGTGGAGACAGGGAGTGCTCATGGGCTGTGCTCCTTGCCTCATGGGGGCCAGGAACAAGGGAGATAGCAGGGGTGGGAGAAACTACATACAATTCTCAAAGCTGCACCCCCAGGGATGCACTTTCTCTAGCCACAACCTACCAGCCTAGGCCACCACCCAAATAAAGTTATTATAATGGGTTTGTCCACTGTTGGATTACAATCATCATGACTCAACTACATCAACTTCAAACACCAATTTATGAGCTCTTCAAGGGGCCATTCTATATTTAACTATAAAATAAGAGATGTTGTTCCACAAAGTGTACTCAGTGAGGGTGATAAGAGCCTGGAATAATACAGTCAGAAATATAATGGAAAGAAAGATTAGAAATGAGATTATTTTACATGGATGTATGAATATGAAACAACAAATCTCACTACAATGTATAATGCACAAATGAAAATTTTAAAATATTAATTAATATTTAAAAGAATATTGAAATGGCAGTCACCATAGGGATCTCGGAAATAGCTCAGAGAGCCTGGTATTCATAGGTCCAAAATGGATGGGCAACCAGGAAGTGCACTGCTCGATCCACACAACCAAAAACAGTTCTGAGCATGCATCATTAAAGACTAGGGTTCGATGCCCCAGTAGAAAGTCTTGGTTGCCCAGTTTATAGACCTGAGGAGTCCTCAGACCTATAGCACCTAAACTGAAGGAAAGGCCAGCTGTCCATGAAAAAGAAAGAACATGCCTCAACACCACAAGTATGTGCAGAGTGGTCTTTCAGCCCTTCCCTTACCAAACAACCTCAATTACAACAGCAAACAGGCAGAGTGAGGCTATTTACTCAAGTAATCAGACACAACTGAAAGAGGAATGCTCATACCTCTCAAAGGCTATAGGACACAGAGGTCAATAGACACTAACCTAGAGATCCAAATTGCCCTTATTGCCTCAGTTAGAACAAAGTCCATGAAGTCAAGTAATAAGTGGAGTCCTGGAGCCCAATGTGGTGGCTGACTCCTGTAATCTCAGTACTTGGGGGACTGAGACAGGAGGGTTGCAGGTTCAAGGACAGCCTCAGCAACATAGGGAGATTTCAAAAACTTAGCAAGCTCTTGTTTCAAAACAATAAAAAGGGGGGTTTGTGGGTGTAACTTGGAGGTACAGCGCTCTTCTGGGTTCAGTCCCCAGTTACACATACACACACACACACACACACACACACACACACACACACACACACACACACACTGAATGAAGTTCTGGCCAGATCTACCTCACAGTGGATCCCTTGGATCTAGACTCACCAATGGCTATTGAAGATATGTTCAAAATTGCCACAGTTAACTCCTGGCAGAAATTTCATGCTGACATGCAGATTAGGAGCTAGGGCAGTAGGAAAGGTCATATGGGAGCCCCAGAAAGTGCTCCTTTCCCCAACTTAGCAAATAAAAAGCAAGATGCCGTCCCACAGTATGACAGATGAGTGCCACCCTCAAGTACTTACAAATGCAGGAGTAAGAGGATCTGCCATATCCCATTGACTTCACAAAATTAAAACTGGAAGGATGATGATAGATGTTAGTGGACTGTCACAAACCTAATCAAGTGTCATCTCATTTGTGGCAGCTGTGGTGGATAACGGTGTCTTCACCAGAGGAGACTGACCCAGCCTGTGATATACAAGATGTGACCATTCACCTAAAAATGTGTTCTTTCCATAGCCCATAAGAGAGGAAGGTCAGAAGTAGTTTGTATTCTCCTGGTGTTGGTGCAGGGCTCTGTTCTCATTCTCTGTCATCATAGAGTCAAAAATGACAAGGACCACCTAGACATCCTACAGATGGTAGTAGGTGCATACCTGTGGAATTCATTAGTTATACCATACCACAAGCCTTCCAGAAGCTATTGGCCTGACACAGTGATGGAATGACCATTTGAAGGTAAAGCTGTGGAGTCAGAGAAGATAATACAAATTTGGAAGGGGCTGGAAGATACTGGGAATTGAACCCAGGGGGCACTCTACCTCTGAGCTAGATTCCCAGCACTGTTTTACTTTTGAAACAAGGTCTCACTAAGTTGCTAAAGGTGTTACCAAATTGCTGAAACTGGCCTTGAACCTATAATCCTGTCTCAGACTTCAGTACAGGAATTACAGGCATACACCACCATGTCTAACTAAGATGATACCCTTTTGAAGACACAGGGCTGCAACCAATGACGTTGGAAACTGATGGCGATTATACAGTGGTGTATATCCAATAAGTAGGTGAGGAATGGAATAGGATAGCCACTTGGAAAATTTGTTTCCCCTGCCTATAACTTTATACCGTGTAAGAATAAAAGCCCTGTTCTCCAAGGGAATGTTTCAACCAAGGGATGCAGGTAGAAACACCACCTGGTTGCTTGGGGATCCTCACACAAGTAGACCAGCAGACTCCAAAAGCAGAAACTATACCAGTAGGGGCAATAGACTTAACCCTTCATGAGACATATGCCGCTTCATAATGGGGCCTGAAAAAAAGAAAGTTTGGCTTGGAGGTGGTCTTCCAGAGTGTCTATTGTAATTCCATGTCCTATAAAATGTCAAGTACAACAATGATAGTCCTATAGGACTCTATCCTATATCCTTCCTCGAAACAGAGTTCAGCCAATGACTGACAGCCATGGTTCAAAAGGCTAGTACCTCCTGTCTCCATGTGGGACTATGTGATGTTATTTGAACTTCAGAGCTTCCCCTGGGAGCAATTCACAGCCAGCCTCCAGCTGAGACCACTTCCCTGCTTAGCTTCGGCCTTTACCTACCCTGCTTCCTTGATTCCCTTCTCCTCTGAGTATTTCCCAAATACATCACTAGAGCAAGAACACCTGCTGCTGATTCCAATTTAGGGAATTTTACCTAAGACCCAGGGATCTTTAATAGTTTTGGTCACTGATAGATTAAAACTTTTAGAAGCTGGGCGTGGTGGCGCATGCTTGTAATCCCAGCATTTGGGAGGCTGAGACCAGAGGATCAGGGTTCGCGGCCAGCCTCAGCTACCTAGTGAGGCACTCCGCAACTTAGTGAGACTCGGTTTCAAAATAAAGAATAAAAAAATAGGGCTGGGGGTGTAGCTCAGAGGTAGAATGCCCCTGAGTTCAATCCCCAGTACCGCAAAAAAAAAAAAAAAAAAAACTTTTAGAAAAATACATGGCACAAAATGGGCACATAGACAACCCATGGAAAGAGACTTCATCAGAAACCAAACCTTACCAGCACTTTGCTCTTAGATTGCAGAACTGTGAGAAATATATGTGTGCTGTTTAAGCCACCCAGACTTGGGTATTTGTTAGGTGGTCTGAGAAAACTAAGCCGCCTAGGACATAGGGGAGCTGGGCACTGCATTTCCTCCTTTGCAGCTAGCGTTAGGCCCGCGCCTCAGTCAGAGCTCAATGGGCACAAACGCCTTATGCTTTGAACAGAGAGCTGTTGCCACCAAGATCAGAACGGCAGAGAATCCACACTGGTAGCAAGCAGCAACAGCTGTGGCATCAAGCCTCAGCTTCGAGAGCTGCAGCGGCCACTGGGCGAGCTCACCATCCAAGTCCAGTTCCCGAGGGGGAGCACCCATGGGGCACACTTTGTCTCAGCAACACGCTTTGTCTCAGCAACAGTGCTGTTCCCTGAGGAAGATGCAGCGTAGGCATTCTACTTGTTGTTTGTTTGTTTGTTTTCTGGGGGTTTTTTGTTTGTTTTGTTTTTTTAAGAGATACAGGAGTCTCAATGGTCTAATCATTAAGTGTTCCAAACTAAAAGAGAAGCTAGTTCCAAGAAAGATGCCCCAGCATCCCCTCTTCTCTGTTTTTCTCCATCTTCCCCCTATGATCAGAGATCTTGAAGCCCAAAGGCTGAAAAACCTGGTATCCCCAACAACAGATGTAAGTAAACAGGCATTATGATAATGGAAGCTACAGCTAAGGGCAGGGCCAGGAGCAGGAACTCATAGCTGTAGAGGATGGTGCTGCAACTGGACGGCTTTCCACCTAAGATCACAGTGTGTCTTTTGTGGGTTTCTAGACTTGCAAATCAAAAAGGATACTTCAAGACAAAAAAAAAAAAAAAAAAGTTGGGAACATTGACCCTCAACTTGCATCCTAAAACTGGCTTTAAGGCTAAGAAACGCTAATCCTAAACCAAACCCAGGGTGCTAAAAAGATTGGATTTGAAAAGGCCACAGGAAATGAGGTTGACAATAGCTCTCCTGCAGCCCAGGCACAGGACTCAGGGAAGCTAAAGGCCAACGCAAAGGAAGAGTTGAGTAAGTTATCTACAGACCATGCATGAAACACGAGGCTGGACTCTGCTGAATTACCTCCCTCCTTTCTCTCCCTCTTGGCGGATGCTTTAAGTGCCAGATCTAGGGCTCCAGGGGCTGCAGTTGTGTGAATGGAAATGCAGCGCTTTGGTGTGTGGACTTCAGGTCTAAATTGTATTAGCACAAGTGACAGGGACCCTGCTTGCAATTTGATTCGCAGGAGCCGACTGTTTCTGATGTTTTACTAACAATTTGAGTAAATATGCCGAAACCAATATGTTCAGCCAGGTGCTGAGCAAATTTAGCCCAGCGTGGAACGGGCCTGCACAAATCTGCGTCCCCAGATGGAAGCGCTGAGTTACAAATTAGTGCAATTCAAACAGAAAAGATTTGACCAAAGGAGTGCTTACGGAGATCAAAGGAAAAGCAGAAGGAAAATTGGATACAGTTGCATGCCAGTTCATTAGAAGGCAAAGGGTACTTAATTACTTTATTCCAGTTTTTTTTTTTCCCCCTCAAAGAATTAGGTTAATGCTCTTGCTATTCCAGTTTGGCCCTTAAACTTCTCCAAATTATACAGAGGCTCTGTGTCACGGTGATATGTTAAATACTAAGGAATTTTCCTCTATCATTATTAATCTGGGACAAGGTATGAAATTCCAAATCTGAACCCTATTTTTTTTTTACTTTTTAAATAAAATGTTTAATGTGGTATGCCAAAGCTTAGCATTCCACCCTATTTTCAAAAGAAATACATACACAAGGAGTGACATCAAAGAGATATATTTACATCATGTGCCATCCTTTCTCTGTATTCCCTTCTATATTTTATTCCCCCCAAACAATAAATTATTTTAAATTGTAATTAACTAACAAAATAGCATCTTAGTTTTTAATCATATTATATCATTTTATCTCCCTCTGTGGGCATATAAAATCCTAATGATTTAGTTGTTTACCTCTCGGGTTGGGGGTCCTGCTAGGAATAGAGTAGCAATTGGTTTTTAAAAAGAAGAATTGGAATCAAGCACCCTATTGATGGTGAGTCATTGACTATAAGCTGTGTATAAAGAACAAAGAGAGACAGGGATGCTGAAGCCATATGCTAACATTATTTACAAAGCCCCTAGAATTCAATTTCTCACCAAACAGCATGGTGCTAAACTCCCTTGAAGTGGTATTCTAAAAGGGAGGGGGGAAGGCACATGAGACTGTGCCCAGTGGGAACTGACGACATGTGCAGAATGGACTCAAGGAGGAGGTTGTAGCATCTGCAAAAGCAGGATCCATTGAGAATGATCTAAGTTGTGTGCTGACATCAAATTCGAATATATCAGTGGGTGTATTAGGAGTGATGGGAGAAATGGAAAGACTTAAGGTCAGGGTGCTCCAAGGAACTCTATGGGAAGAAGATCCTTAGAAGTAGGTGGCACATGCCTGTAATCCCAGTACTTGGGAGGCTGAGATGGGAGAATTGCAGGTTCGGGGACAGCCTCAGCAAGTAGTGAGGCTCTTGTCAACATAGCAAGACCCCATTTCAAAACAAAAAGTAAAATTGGGCTGGGGGATTTAGCTTGGAGATAAAATGCCCCTAGGTTCAATGCCCAATACCACAAAAAAAAAAAAGAAAGAAAGAAAGAAAAAGAAGGAAGGAAGGAAGGAAGGAAGGAAGGAAGGAAGGAAGGAAGGAAGGAAGGAAGGAAGGAAGGAGAATCTTCTTGAGAAAAGAGGAGGAAGGTGAGAGATGGTGTCAGAAAGGCAGAAATGGGACTCCATTCTACCTTGTAGCAAGAAGTCTGAATTTTATTCTATCACAGTGTCATGCCAGTTTGTTACTGATTGAAAAGCAACCATGGGGCAGGCTCTGTTGATGCTGCTAAAGATACAGTATGAGAACAACCTCCACTCTCTCCAGCTCACATCCCAGGATGAGGAAGCATTACAGAAATAAACAAACAAGATGACCCTGTGGGTTTTACGTGGAACTGAAACAGACCAACATGACAGAGAGTGACTTGGGGCCTTTTAAAACCAAGTGGTGGCAGAAAGTCTTTCTGAAAGTGATACTTAAGCTAAGAAAATGATGAGGAACATTTGCATATTGTTTACTAATGTGTGAGCCCTGTTCTAAGTACTTAAAAACTGTAAAGTTGTTGAAAAGGGTCTAATAGTATCGTATCCACTCATAAATAAGGAAACTGGGACAAAGACGGGTTAAGTCACTTGCCTCACATCCTTGCTGACAAATGTTGGATTTTAACTCAGCGAGTCTGACTCGCATCATTGTTGAGCAGTATGCTGGCTCAGGGACATTATTTGAATAAGAAGAGATGTGAATTTTTAGAAGAAGGCAATCATTGCAAAGCACTGGGGAGAAAAAGTCCATCTGTCTGGGTAAAGGAAACAGCAAGGACTGGCAAGACAGAAAACAGGTCCTGAAGAATAAGGCAGTAGAGGGAGGGGTGTGTGCAGAGGCTCAAAGGTGAGTAGAGGTCAGACTGCACAGGCCTTTGGAAACCACAATAAGGGTTTTGTTCTAGATGATTCAAGGGTGAATAATTCCTTTCTTGAGTTTCACAGGTTCCAGTTGGAGAAGACTACGAGCCTCACTCATAGCTGATTTAAATGTTGAAACCTGAAGCTTTTAAGCTGATACATTTGGAAGAGATCCTTTTTCTACTGTGCATTGTGAACTTGGGGATGTTAGGGTAAGATGAACGTGGTTTGCATGTCAGATGGGTATGAACCTTTGAGGCCTAACAGCACACTACAGTAGGCAAAATAATTGCTCCCTCCCTGAAGATTTTCATGTTCTAATCTTCAGAACTTGTGAATGTATTTTGTTACCTGCAAGGAGATTTAGAATTACAGATGGAATTAAGGTTGTTAATTAAATTTGGAGCCCTACCTCACACCATTCATAAATCCACCCCAGCTTAAGTAAAGACTTGTCTATTAGAGGCATAATTACAAAATCTTTTAGAAGACACCAGAAAAGATCAGTTTCATTACTTCAAGATAACTTCTTTTTTTCTAAGCAAGAAAAAATGAAATAAAACTCAGTCCCTAATGAAAGAGAATAATGAACCCACCTGCAAAAAAATCCCTGACTTACAATTTTTTAAATTTATACTAGATTAAATTTATCTAGATTTAACCTCATCTTAAATTGAGGAATATCTGGACTTAAAATAGTTTGACTTAAGTTTTTTTTTTCACTTTACAATGGGTTTGCCTGCATGTTAAATGCATTTATAATATTTTTGACTAATGATGTACTTATTGGATGCAACCCAATCATAGGTCGAGGAATAGCTGTATTTTAAATTAGAAATTCCATTTGTCAAAAAGCAATATGGAGAATGAAAAGACAGGGATAAGAAAATATTTGCAACATATACTGACAAAGAATTAACATATAGAATATATCTAAAAAATACAGAAAAAGAATACTTCAACTGGGTGTGGTGGTACATACCTGTAATCTTAGTACTTGGGAGGCTGACACAGGAGATTTGCAGATTCAAGGCTAGCAGAATAAGGTAACTTAGCAAGATCCTATTTCAAAATAAAATATAAAATATATCTAGGGGGTTCTCTCAGAGGTAGAATGCCCCAAGGTTCAATCCCCAGTACCAAAAGAAGGAGAAGGAGGAGAAAGAGAAGAAGAAAAAGAAGGAGGAGGAGGAAACCCAGCCTTAGAAAAAAAAAAAGTAAAACTAACAAGGAAATAGGAAAGGAAAGTGAATAATACAAAGCATAATCCAAAAGACAAGAAAGGAGGGAGATTGAATGTAAAAAAAAAAAAAAAAGTGAAATAAATAGCAATAGGCAAGATGGCAAGATGGTACATTTAAACCCAAATGTATGAGTAATTACATAAAATGTCAACAGATTAAGTACTCCAGTTAAAAGATAAAAATTGCCAAATTGGACTCAAAGAAAAAAACTGTATGCTATTTTCAAGAAATGGTCCTTAAATATTCGAATATAGAAAGTTAAACAAATGAAAGATGTACCATATGTACACTTTAAGGCAATAAATGAAAAATACTTATAACAATAAAAGAGTCATTCTACCAGGAAAATATTTATAATCTAAATTTGTATGCACAAAATAGCATAGCCTCACAGTAAAGCAAAAAATGATCAAATTCAAAGGAGAAGTAGATGAGGCCATAATCATAGCAGATTTTAACATTTTCTCTCAATAATTGATGGAACATAAAAAATCATTAAGGAAATATAAAATTTCAACATGTATGGAATATTGAACCTAACTGACTTATATAAGAGGATGCATTCATAAATTACAGAAAAAATACTTTTGAGGTACTCAAGTAAAGTTTGCCAAAATGAACCATATGTTGTAACATGAAGTAAGTCTCAACAAATTCAGAATTACTTATATTGGAATATATTCTTTAAACCTAGTGAATATAAGGAAGAATAGAATGACAAAATCAACTAGAAAATCTTTAAATATTTTAATGTTAGATTTGTAGTCACAAATAACTCATGGGTCAAATAAATACATAATTATTTAAAGTAATTTAAACTGAATTATAATAAAAATGCAAGATATCAAAACTTTGGGAATGTAGATAGAACTATGACTATAGGAAAATGATTGGATGCAATTAAATATAACAGAAAGGCTAGAAGTCAATGATATAAGATAATGACAAGAAGGACGTCAAGAAGGAAATAATGAAGATAAAATTTAAATTAATAAAACACAATGCAAATGTACAATAAAGAGAACCAAGGAACCTGAACATCGATACCTAGAAAGTTAATAAAATTGACAAATCCATTGTAAAACACATGAAGATAAAAGTAACTCATAAAAATGCAAAAATAGGACATAACTATAGATCCTATGGACACTAAAAGTAATAAGAAATTATGATCAGTTTATATTTTAAAACTTAGAATCAATAGGCAATTTATTAGAAAACAATGGTGACAAAAAAGAATAATTTGAATTGCCTGTAGGTATTAAAATATTAAAGTAATTAAACTTTTTCATAAAGAAATTTCTCAATCAAGATGATATCACTGGTGAACTCTTCCAAACACTTAAAAAAAAATGCCATATTACACAAATTCTCCCAGAATATAGACAAAGAAGGTATTCTTTCCAAGTTATTTTATAAGGCCATTGCATCTCTAATTTCAAACCTTGATGAGGATTATTGCAAGAAAAAAATTAAGAGCAATATCTCACATGAACATAATGAGAAATATTAAAATATTTGTGAAATAAATTTAGCAACATGTAAAAAGCATTATAGCCATATGTACTCATTTCAGAAATAAAAAGTTAAATTAGTAGTCAAAGATTAATGAATGTAACCTACCATATTCATAGAATAACTTTAAAAAATTATGTGATCATGTTAATAATGCAAAAAATTGATAAAATTCACCATTAAAAACTTCCAGCAAACTAAGACTAGAAGAGAATGGGTTAATCTGATTAAGGATACCTGTCAAAAAAAAACTGGAGAAAATCTTACATATATATTCAAAATTACAATAAAAGACAAATAAAAAGTATAAGGAATGGAAAAGAAAAAAAATGTTATTTGCAGAACTATTGTATATATAGAAAATAAAAAAACATAAGATAATACATGTAAGTAAAATTTACAGGGCTACTAGTTAATAGTTTAATATAAAAATCAACTTTATTTCTACTTACAGTCAAAAATACTAGAAAAATGAAATTTAAAAAGATGTTTTTATTGTAACATAAAAAGTATAAAATAACTAGAAATGAGAGAAAAAGAGAGAGATTCAAGACCAATACACAATAATCTATTGAGTAAAATATTTTAAAGACCTATAAAATGGAGGGATGTATTATGTTCATAGATTGAAAGAAGTTGTTATGATCAACTCTCCTCAATTTAATCAATGAGCTTTAATCACTATCCCAGAAGAATGGTTGTAAAAATTGATGTTAGCTAATTTTTTTTTTTTTTTTTTTTTTTTTTTGCAGTACTGGGGATTGAACTCAGAGGGATTCTACCTCCGAGCTATACCCCCAACCCTATTTTTTTTTTTTTTATTCTTTATTTTGAAACAGTGTCTCACTAAGTTGCGGAGGGCCTTACTAGGTAGCTGAGGCTGGCTGCAAACCTGTTTCCTCCAGTCTCAGCCTCCCAAATGCTGGGATTACAAGCGTGCGCCACCACGCCCAGCTAAGCTGGCTAAATATTTTTAATGGGAAAATAGAATCAAGAAAAGTCAAGATAAACTTGAACAAAGCAAGAGGATTTGTGGGATCAATTATCAAGATGTATCATGAGGCTACAGTAATTAAGAGAGCGTGGTGTTGACAAAAAGATTGACAAATCAGTCGATGACATGGATTTGGGATTCAGAACTGGATAACACATAACAGGGACGAGGTAGGAACATGTCCTTGTACCACCATTGGGAAAAGACCATCTTTCAATAAATGGCCCTGTATCAATAACATAGTCATATCAATCTAGACCACTACTTCAAAAAATACATAAAAATCAATTCTAGATGCAGTGTACATCTAAATACCTAAAGGGAAATAATAGAACTTTTAAAACAAACATGGGGGTATATTCATGATCAGGATAAGCCAAGATTTTTGAGCAAGACAAAAAAGTCATTAATTATACAGAGAAAGATTGATATATTGGGCTACATTCAAAATTAAAATGTATGTTCATCCAAAGACACAATTAAGAAAGTAAAATGCAAGAAACAGAGTGGGGAAAGACAGAATCGATAAAGGATTTGTATTGGTATCATATGATATTATGAATCAATAGGGAAAGATTGGCAACCTAATTTGTGGGTGTGTGTGTGTGTGCGTGTGTGTGTGTGTGTGTGTACCTCCTAGGTACATCCACAGCCCTTTTGACTTTTTTATTTTGAAGCAGAATCTCACTAAGTTACTTAGATTCTTTCTAAGTTGCTGAGTTTGGCCTCGAACCTGTCATCTTCCCGTCTCAGCCTTCCAAGTACTGGGATTACAAATGTGTGCCACCACACTGGGCTTGTTCCTTTTTGATTAGGAAATCAGTAGACTAAACTCTTGTCCTGCCTCTTCCAAGAATTCAGCATCCTCCATCCTCCAATATGAGGTAAATGAGGTCATTTTTTAAGGCATAAAGAGAAAACATTAGGAAAATTAAGTATCCTTAAAAAGACTAAGAGCATGACTCAGATACACAGACTGACATTCTCCTCCTCCTCAAGTACTTATGTCAGAGGGTGGTACTAGGTAGTGTCTGTAATATCCGGAGAGCGGCCTCAAGGGTTAGGTCCATCCTGGAGAGGCAGCAGCAGCTCCCTCAGAGCTCCATCGTGTCAGCATGTTACCGTGTACCTGGTTAAGTGCATGCACACTTCATCGTCCAGCTTTAACCAGACTAATTATCACAAAACAGAGATGTGGCTAAAAACTATTCCCACCAAGAACAGTGAATTGATGGGAGAAAATGGCAGAATTTATGCTTCTCCTCCAATATTTTTTATCAATCCATCATAAGAGAGAAATAATAAAGTCAGTTAAAAATCTTTCAAATACATTTTCAAAAAGTGCTTGACCATGGAATTACATATTCACACTAATCATGAACTCTTCCCAGGTGTACAGTGCACCTCTAGAAACTACAATGCATGCCTAAAGCCGTTCCAACTAACAAGACATAATAAATACTGTTTATTGCATTATTGCATTTTTATTTTATTAGATATGATTTTATAATTGTGTAACGTAATTTATTAATACAGTAGTCCATGTAGATGAATTCAAATATAAAGAATGTATGTTGAAACTATTGATTGATAGCTGCCTCATCAAAATGTTTTAGAAACCTCTGCCAGATGCAAGATTTTAAAGTAGTTGCTAATTTTCTTTGGGATGGTTTGTCAGCTCTACAAGATGAATCTTGAATTAAAGCTAATTGTTTCTCAGATTCTTTCCTACTCTTTGTTTTATTCATCTATCATTTTAGAAGGAGAATCAACATATCGCACCAAATATGAGCCAAGACCAGGCTGGTGGCTTTGCTTCTATAACACACTCAATCACAGCACACACATGTATGTAGGAGACATCACTGTTCCCATTTCCCAGATGAGGAAGCAGAGTCAGATGTGTAAGTGATTGTCAACTAAGGAAATGGTCTCAGTTCTCATTATGGAGCAGTTGGGAATTTTAAACCAACATCTGGCTGATTGCAAACTTCTTTCTACTCCTTCACATTAGCATTCTGAAACAGAGCATGAAATTTATGTTTGGGTTTTTATGTGACTTTTATGTATATTTATATAAAATGGCCTGTTGTATTTTCCGTTAGTGGTTCCAGGGGCCTTACCAATTATCACTCTTAACTTCTCTCGCTCAAGTGACTAATACAGTGCCAATTACATGGAAGCATTCCATAAATATGTGTTGAAAGAAACCTGAATGAATGAATGAATGAATGAATGACATGGTAGAACATATTCCATGCCAAATAAAAAGTCACTCTTTTGTGAACAGAGACATTCTCCCACTCGGAATTTTTATTTTGCCATAAAAAAATAAATCCAAGATGAGCCTTCCTTCAGATGTATATTGTACTGAATACAGAACCAAAACATGCATTTAAATCACTTATATCTAACTTTTTATGATGCCACTGGGAATGGTGTTCTTTCTGCATTTGCTGTTAAAGGGTAGAACAGATGGTAGAAGTTTCGTCTCAAGTGATGGGCCCATTAAAATAACTGATGCTGTGGAGTGATTGTTCACTCCAAAGACTCCATTTGTTATGTCTGCGTTTGCAAGTTTCGAAATACTTGGGAAGGAAATAGGACCTTAGGAAATGTTTGCTGTTATCGAGAGATTTTTCTGGAATAGGACTCCAGACTCACAAACTTTATTCCTTAAAATAAGGAGTACAGGCTTGCCAGAGGCTTCACTAAATAGGACACTTGTTTCATGAAGCCCGTGCCCTGGGGTCACAGCTTTGGAGGAAGAGACCTTTGGTTAGGAATGAGTGTGGAGCTCCCTAGAACCATGGTCTCCCTCTTCCCGTCTTCTATCAGTGTGGAATTGGCTGAAGAATTTCTTAGTTATAAATACAAATGTTGAGACAGGCTGAAAGAGGAAAAACCATAAGTGTTTGGAAAAGCCATCGATTTTCCAAAAATGACAAATATTTATACTTCTGATTTACATTTCTGACTTTGTTTCCTCATCTGAAAACCAAACTATGAATGCAAGAGCTGTCCAGGATCCAATCACAAGGGCTCCTCCATCTCTTGTCGCCAGCCTAACACACAGGAGCCGAGCCACCTCCCACCCTTTCTATCTACTGACTATCTCACATTCCCCTCAGTTGGGTTTGCCAGTGAGGATCTGCTCAACAACCCAGTGATGTAAGTAATAGTGCCTTCATTTTACATTTGACAAACATGACCATGCTCAAGTCACCAAACTTACTCCAGCACCTATGGGACACCAAAGAGGAGGTGTCCAGTGAGCAGTGGCAGCTAGGGATGGACACAAGTGCTGCATCCTCAACGAGAGTGAGAAAAATCACTAGGGGGATGCATGAAGTTAAGAAGAAAACAGCCATGATCTATAAGGCCTGAGCTACACAGAAGAATGGCCTTCAAAGATGTCCACATCATAACGTGTTACCTTACAGGGCAAAATGGATCAGTGAATGACTGAATTAAGGATCTTGAGATGGATGATTAGCCTGGATTATAGAGTTTCATCCCTGATCACAAAGGCCTTATAGAGGAAATGTGGTGAGAGGTAGAAGAAGATATTTTAAAGTTAGAGAAAGATCTGAAGACACTAAGCTGATGGCGTTGAAAGAAGAGAAAGAGAAGGACAGGGCCAGAAAAGTAGTTGGCTTGTAGAAGCTGGAAAAGGCCAAAAGATAAATCCTCCCCATCGTCTACGGAAGGAATGCAGGCCTGCCCATGCTTTGGTTGTAGCCCAGGGAAACCCATTTTGGACTTCTAAACTCTAGAACTGTCAGATATTAAACCTGTATTGTTTTGAAACACTAAGTTTAAGGCAATTTTTAATAGCAGCGATAGTAACCTAATATAGTGCCTACAGAACACTGTAGGGTATGTTAAAAGAATGTGAAGGAAAGATTTTCAAGACATATTATTAATTTATTCTAAAAAGGTTTTCAAAATGTGTTTACACAAGATTTTTATCTTAATTCTATAAAACCAATATTCTGTAAAATCAATGTTCATGGCTTTGTGGATTTACACAGTTATGTAAATGCACAGGAAGAGGTCTAAAATAATTTCTGCCAAGACAAAACAGTGGGTGGCCTCTGCGGTATGGGAGGGGTCTGAGGACTGTAAGCAGATATCAAAGAATCTAATTTAGTCATAATCTTTAAATGCACAGATAAAATAATAAAATTAATCCATTACTACTGTGATGTAAACAATTCACAATAGAATGTAAAGTCCAAAAGAAGAGAGAGGAGAACCTCAGGAATGAATCTCACCAAAAGCTAATGCCTCTGCAGTATAGAGAGGAGAACTTTGGTTTATAAAGAGGTAGACTCTTACATTCACTGTATAAATAATTGGAAGTCAAGAATTGTTAAAAATCTTTAAACAGAGAATAAAATGGCCTCAATACTAATCCCTGGTAATGATCAATGTTCTTTATGTCCCAGTAATGGAAGATGAGTAGGCAAAGGAACCAGAAAGAACAGCAAGGGGAAGAGAGAATTTCAAGAATGTATCCAGAAGTTACAACCATGTTAAGGGCTGCTATGGTATCAAAAGCAAGATAAAGATTAATTTAAAAAATAGACATCCACTGGATCTAGTTCACTAAAATACTGGTGGTCTCTGAAAACTGAGTCAACAGGGGAGTGAGAAGTGGTGAGAGAGAGGATGGCTAAGTCCTAGGTGATCAGTAGCAGGGAATAGAGGGTTATAGCAAGCCAGAAGGGTCAAGGGAGGGGTTTCCAAGATGGCAGAGGCATGGGAATATTTAGATGACAATGAGAAGAGGCAATCGAGAAGGGAATCTGGGGAGGGAGGAAGTAAGTGATGGAACCATAGAGTAAGGTGGCCACGGAAGCCAGAAGAGAGAGGAGCTGGTGCTCAGGTAGAGGGATTCTGCCTGCAGTGCAAGAGGAAGCCAGTTTTCCCTCTCCTCCAGGCAAAGCCAAGAGGATAGTTTGGCATGTATAGGGGAGGGAGGTAACCAACATCAGTTCAGTTGGCCAGCCTTAATTGTTCATATATATATTGTTCATACATATATATATATATATATATATATATATGTATATGATATACACACATATATATATACACATGTATATACACATATATCATTGTGTATTTTATTGGTGCATTATAAATAGACATCAAAGTGATACAAAATGCAAGCACACATCACTTGTTGTATTTCCTCGATCATAGCAAAATAGGGGGCAGGCAAGTCCGTGAACCAAAGAGGAGATGATCATTAGATGGAAATTTTAAGAATAGCGGGGAGGTGTGCAACACTGCAGAGAAGTAGAAAGAGAGCCCAATCGAGAGATGCGCAAGTGTTGCTAGGCAACACTGAAGACCAGGTGAGCTCATAAACCTGAACTGGAACAGGCAGTGGTCCACGGTGCTGGGGGACTTTGCACGGTGGCCACCAGGTGGAGGTTCCTAGGAGAAAGTTGATGAGACTGATTGAGGATGAGAGTTGACAGCTGCTCATGCCAAGAATGACCCCTGGTTCCTCCCTCTCTTGTGGTCCATCAGTACCCACTCACCATGTTCTGTTGAGTCCAGTCCTTCAGTTCCTCTCCAAAGTGCCCATTTCTCTTCATGCCTGCAGCCTTGGCCCTACCCCACTTAACATCGTACCCCACCTGCATCATTACCAGCTCTCTCTGAAGTTTGGACATAGTATCCTCAGCCAATCATTTTCAAAGTTCAGAATGAGTATCCCTTATCCAAAGTGCTTGGGGATGGAACCAAGTCTAAACTTGAAATCCATTGATGGTTCATCTACCCACAGCCTGAAAGGATTTTAGACATGAGTTTTAGTGTGTCTGCATTTTGAAGGCAATCCATCATATGCGATCAGGTATGGAACTCTCCACTCATAGTTTCACATCAGTGCCCCAAAAGCTTCAGAATTTAGAGCCTTTGGGGTTTGGGATACCTATAAATTAAATAACATTCTGTATGTTTCATTTCTTCCTTTTAGCCTAAAGACAACATGCAAACTAACTTTCCACAGGTGTCCCGGTCAACATTCTGCTATAATCCAAAGAGCTGACAGTTTCCTTGAAACTCCTGGGTTCAGTCTCCATAGGGATGATGTTTGGGTCTTGGGGCCTGGTGGTGGGAAGGGGAGAGAGGAAAAGCACAAGGCTCTCACATCTTGGAGGTCGGAAGCAGAGAGAGAGCAAGGGGATCCGGAACCATAGATAATCCCAAGGCCACACCCCTAGGACTCACCTTCTCCAACCACGCCCACAAGCCTGGGATACCACCCAGCAAATCCATTATAATGGATTTTTCTACTGATGAGACTACAACCCCCACGACTCCACTGTATCAACCCTGAGCATTAATACATGAGCTCCTCAAGGGGTACGCCATGTGACCTTAACATCAGGCTTATCTCTCATGAAGTTTTCCAAGATGCCTTTTGTTGACTCTGGTCCTTTGCCTGGCCCTCCTCCCAGCTCTTCACTGGTTAAACTGCAGCTCATTGTTCAAGGTCTATAAGAGACATTCATCCGTACCTTCTGATCTGAATGGATGCCATTCTCTATGCTCTCATAAACATCCTGCTCTTTTCCATCACAACCTTATCACGCGGTATCACAATTCCACAACTCCTTGTTGGTTTCCTGCGATTAAATTTTGAGTATTCTCAAAAACCAATGTTATGCCTTATTTATCAATGGGTCCCCAGAACCCCATACCATGCCTGGAACACATTCAGTTAATATTGATTGAATAACATTGAAAACCAGGCCCAAGTCTTTAGCTTTTCCCACGAGACTCTCATATTTTTAACACAAAAGGTTAAAAACATGGCATGCATATATTTGAGAAGAGGATTTATTCATGACAAGTTAATGAGCCGACCACTTAGTATCATTAAACAGGAAGCATTTATCCCTATGGCTTGAAAGAGTTTATTTTGAGGAAGGATGTGCCAGGTTTCTTAACATCAATGCCCAGGGACTTCTTAATTAACTCACAGGTACTGTCAATAGGAAAGTCCAGCATTAGTTGTAAATGAGAATTAAGATAGGAGGGCTGCTTCCTCCAGGATTTAAAAAATACTTTGTAGCTATTACATAATCAAGGTAATCTCTGAGTGATATTTGTGTAATGTCTAATACACTGTTAATCCTATACAGTGTATTTTTCATTTCGTATATTGCAACTTTCTTCTCCAGAATTTTGATTTGGCTCTTTTTAAAATTTCTTCTATGTCTCTGTTTAATATGTTCAGCCTCTCTTCTAATCTCTCAAACACATGGAATACAGATGTGATAACTTCTAAATTTTTATCTACTAATTCTATCTTCAGTGTTGTATCTGGGTCCATTTCGATTAATTGATGTTTCTCCAAATCATGGGTCACATTTTCTTGCTTCTTTGCATGCTGATGCTTGACTGAGTGCCAGGTAAGATTAGTTGTTCTCCACCTCTGAGACAAAACCCTTATCTATGAACACCTCATGAGTTATGAGGATTTCCTGCTTGGCTGTTCCCATGCCTATCTACGCCCTGGACATTGTTCCTGCTCATCTTTCTGGGTGGTTTTTCCCTGGTCTTGACTGGTTTCCTCGCAGGCATGTATTGCATCACAGAAACATCAGTATTCGACTGCACCTGAGCCCTGAGCAACAACATTTCAGTCAACCATGGACCGTGCACACAACAGTGGTCCCATAAAATTATAATGCAGCTGGGGATTTCCATTGTCTAGGGATGTCATAGCCATCGTGAGGTCACAGCACAATGTATTGCTCACGTGTTTGTGCTGATGCTAATGGACACAAACAACCTGTGCAGCCAGTCCTAGAAATGGCCAGCACAGACAGTTATATACAGTCTGTAATACTTGATAACAATAAATGTTACTGGCTCATGTGTTCACTCTACTATATTTTTTAATCATTATTTTAGAGTGTACTTGTTCCAGTTATCATTCTCTCAGCCATAATCTAAAGACCTGACCACATAACTTAGAGGAAAGGTTTATTTTCTTAATGTTTCATGCGCAGTTCATGTGAGGCTGGGGACCTTGGACCACAGGGCACGGCAGCAGGAAGCGGAGAGAGGGAGAGACATGGGCTGTGCTCACAGCATGGAGGCCGGAAGCAAGAGAGCAAGCAGAGGGAGGAGGAAACATATAACCCCAAGGTCACACACCTAGGGACCACCTCCAGCCACGTCCAACTTACTACCAGTAACCACCTAGTAAATCCCTTACAATGAATTTATCCACTGCTGGGATTATGACTCTCAAGCCTCAATTATATCAAACTTCAAGCACCAATTGATGAGCTCCTTAAGGGGCAATTCTGTATCTAACCAAAACAGTACTCCTACTTATAAACATAAAAATAGCCAGGCGTGGGGGCACATGCCTGTAATCCCAGTACTTGGGAGACTGAGACGGGAGAATCACAGGTTTGAGGCCAGCCTCAGTAAAGGAGTGAGGCTCTTAGGAATCTCAAAAGACCCTGTTTCAAAAAAAAAAATTAAAAAGGGCTGAGAATGTAGCACAAAACAAAAAAGTAAAAAGGACTGGGAGGTAGAATGCTTTTAGGTTCACTCCCTCGTACTAAAAAATAAAAAATAACAATAAATAAATAAACATAAAAATAGTGTAGTATAAGTCAGTATGACATGTTACGCCTGACTTAAACATCTCATGGTCACTGTGTCCCTTGACTGCATCAAAGGGCCCTGCCCTGGGACTGATTGATACCATCTGGGCTTGTCCAAGTGCACCCCATGGTGTTCACACAATGACAGATTTGCCTAGAGATGCATTTCTCCAAAATAAGTAAATAGTTACCTACCACAGCTCCTTAATAGCTGGATCTTGAGCAAGGCTCGGTCTGCTGGAGTCCTGCAAGGCAGACGATTCCAAAAGAAGGAATGCGTGGCATATCCTACTTTGCATTATTATATTCTGGAAATTTTGGGTGCTTTGGGTTTTGCTTTTACATTAATTATAGAGGAAAATTTTTTAGAAACATGTGGCCTGACAGATACTGGTCTCTTAGCTGAAAAAGCAGTGCCTTGAGACAACCCAATACATTAACCTCTTACAAGCATTAGTCAAGAAACAGGCTTTGCAAGTTTATCTCAATAGTTACTACAAATATTCTTTTGCCCACTCCCACCTGATCTCCCTAGAATTTACAGGACACATTAACCCTCTAGCTACCTGAGATAAGAACACTGCTTAAAGGGGCTAAACAAATTGTAAAGATTTAAACTAATGGAAAAAGAACTTTTATATACGTGTTGTGTTTTTAAGAATTTTTATGTACTAAAGAATTTTTATATACGTGTTGTAACCTTGACTGGTTGAGGACGACCTTTGGAGGAACAGGTCTATGGAAACTTCTGTTCTATATGCCTCATTGCAAAAAAAAAAAAATAGTATAAAACAGCAACTAACAAGCAATAAAATAGATACGCTTCTTCACTGCGTTCGGTGTGAGCGTATTCTTGAGACCTCGTCTCAATCCACATCTGTCAAAGGACCCCTGATCCCACTGCCTTGAGGGCTGGTCCCCGGCAGTTACCCTTTTAAATCTCCAGGCTCTCTCTGTGCAGAACTTTCCTCTTTGATGCTCCACCCTGAGAACTTTGGTGCCATGGGTTCCCCCAGAACCCTCAACTGTCTCTTCACATCCTAGAGTCTACTAAGCTCAGCCGGGCTCTCCACTTCTCACACTGTGGTTGGAAACATGAACCTCCCTGGGTGAGTCCCCGCATCACTCTCTACCTGGAATCTGAGACTCCCTCTCACTGCCTCTCTCTGTTGGATTTCCTCTTCTCTGGGTACCATGTTTTTCAATTTCTATATCTTGTTTTACTCCCTTTTTCAAAAACACATCTTCCAAAAGTTTTGTAAGAATGGATACATGGGAGATAAAAATTTTAAGTCCTTTGCTGTCTGGAAATGGTATTAGTTTGCCCTGAAAGGTAATTTACTAAAGAATTTTTTTAAATAATTTTTCCTGCTGGACATGGTGGTACAGGCCTATAACCCCAGTACTTCAGAGACTGAGATGGGAAGATCATAGGTTTGAGGCCAGCCTCAGGAATTTAGCAAGACCCTCAGCAACTTAGCAAGACTCTATTTCAAAATAAAAAGGACTCGGGGTGTGGATTGGGGATAGAATGTCTCTGGGTTCAACTCCTGGTATCAAATTTTTTTAAAAAGTCCCTTAGAATTTTAGACATTCTTCTTTGTCCTCTAGCATAGGATGTCTCTGTTTTATTTTCTGACACCTTTTGGAATCTAATCCATTTATATTGACTTAGTTTTTCATTAGAAAATTTGGATTCTTCTCATTTTCACTGGTAACCTAAAATTTCTGTAATTCTATTTCATTCACTGCAGTGGAGAAATTTCCCTGTACCATTTCCTCGACAACTTCCTCCCAATTTTTATGCTCTTCATTCTCTCTGGAATACCTACTACCTGGATTTTAGATCCCCCAGCTTAGTCCTCTAATTTTTCGTATCTCTTTTATCCTAATGTTCACCTATGACTTTTGCTCCAGTTTCTGAAAATTTTTCTTGACATGTCTACCAATCTTCCTAATTAATTTTTCATTTCAGCAATTATATTTTTTAAATTGAAGCCTGATTTTTTTCCTTTTCATTCCTTTGTTACCTTATCCTATTCCTTTTGTTGGATTCAGTATGCCTTATATCCCCAAAGATATTAATAATAAAAATTTTTTAGACATTCTTTGGTTTCTCTATCATCTTTGTTTCTTCTGAGTTCCTTTATCCTGTTTTTCATGGTGGTGAATTTCTCACATTTTTCAAGTATCCAGTGATACTTCTATATGAGGATGAGGCAGACAAGGATGAAGGGAAGCTCTTCCCCATGAGCAGAAGCTGTGTGGTTTCACAGCATGTTAATAATTGGCAGCAAACTTGTTTTTTTGTTGTTGTTGTTGTTTTATTGAGGGACCATCTACATGGCAAGGGTATCAGTACCTATAGCAGCTTTCACTTAAGCAACTCCACTTATACAAATAAGAACTCTGTTCTCCTGTGCGTGTTGGCAGAAGGAGGGTGGCATAGCACTGGCTGATGAGGCTCTGGAAGGAAGGCAAGAGCAGGGGCCACGCACATGTCACCTCCAGTCTGCAGGTCTTTGCTGACCCTACAGTTTCAACTCGATGCCTCGTCTTCCTCCATTCTGACTGATATCCCAAGGCCTGAGTTGAGCCTCCCATCCCTGTGGAGGTTCAGAGAGGAACGACCTTCTGGCAGTGAGAGGTGGGGACACCTGGAGGTCTTCTGGCTCCAGACTTTCCATCAGTTCTTTCTTCTTCAGTCTGGATTGTCTCCTGAACCTCCAAGCTCTGGTTCTTTATGGGGTTCTGCGGGGCAGCACCGGCTGATGTTTGACCCCCTGCCTCTCTCTGCTTCTGCCCCTTCTACTCACCCCTCCTCCATGCCCCCGCCGTCTTCTGATGTGTGCTGCTATTTCTAGCAAACTGTTTTCCCCTCTTCTCCTTTTCCTCTATTATTTCTTCTCTTTCAATTGAGCACTGGTCCAGAAGGGGCTGAGGTAGGCATAAGAATTCAATACTACAGATCCTGAGCAAACTGAACACATTCCCTCAGATGAATGGTGATTTTTTTCCCATTACAGAGACAGGGAAACTGAGGCCAAAGATGCTCAGGCACATGCACCTATCATGGTGGGCAGCAGAACCAAGATTTATGAGTGAACTGACTCCAAAGATCATGACTTTGGCCGTATATAATAGTGCTCTGATTTGAAGGCTGATGTGTGGACATTCAGATTAATCAATTTTATTCATCTTTGGTATCTAGGTCCTCAGTTCCCTCACTCAAATGTACCAAAGCTTTGTGGTCCTTGTGCATATAATCTGAGGTAAACCAACCTTGGTAAGCAGCATCCTGCATTCCTGGGACACACAACTACTTGGAGTCCAAAGACTCTTCAGTCTTCCTGCTAGGTTTCTTTCATTTGGTACTTAACCTAGAACAACTCTGCATGTTGGGCACTGGGTGGAGAAATCCTCCTGGGAAGTTACCAGTGGCTGCCTTCAGAGAATTTACGTCCAGTGAGAGAGGTCTAGAGAGACCCCTGCGAGTGAGACCAAAGAGGTGAGGAGCAAGTGTGGTAACGTAGCCCTGTAGAAAGGAACAACTTGGATTTCACTGAAGACACCATGTTTATGCGGAAACCTGCAGAGCTCCTTCATTCTTTGTTTCAGTGTACACTTAATTGAGCATCTATCATGTGCTAACGTAAAAGATTTTTTTAAACGTATGCCAGAATTCCCAAGTACCTGGCACTGTTCCAAGTATTTGATGCATGTTAATTCATTTAATCCACCCAAACCTCTGAGGCAGATCCTATCACACCCATTTTACAGAGGATGACAAGGAAGCACAGAGATTTGGAGTAACTCTTGAAAATTGACAGCCAGGCATGGTGGCATACGCTTGTAATCCCAGCATTTGGGAGGCTGAGACCAGAGGATTTGGGTTCACGGCCAACCTCAGCTACTTAGTGAGGCACTCTGCAACTTAGTGAGACCCTGTTTCAAAATAAAGAATAAAAACTAGGGCTGGGGATATAGCTTGGAGGTAGAATGCCCCTGAGTTCAATCCCCAGTACCACAAAAAAAAAGAAAAGAAAATTGACATATCCAGTAAGTTTCAGTGCCTAAATTCTTCCCATTACTCAGATTGGCACCAGTGCAAACACTCTTAAACTCTATGTGAGGAGGTGAGGAGGAATGGAGATAAGTGTGTCAGATGCGTTCCTGCCCTCACAAAGCTTACAGTCTAGGGGTAGAAATGAGATGAACTAGTTAACAAGCAAAGAGAATAGAGATGCAGAAGACCATTCATTGTAAAATATGGGAAAGGGACCTTGTAGGGAAAATTCACACATAGACAAGTACACAGTCTCCCCAACACTAGTTATCCCACAGAGGCCTAGTCTGTGCCCAGTGCAAGATGAGTCCCAGAAGAGAGCACAAGCCCTCTACAACGCTTGCTTGCCGAGCTCCTAAGAGGGGGCAAGAATGCAATTCCAAGGTGATCTAGATTTGCCTCTCTTCGCCACTCCAAGCAGAGGGAGGATGGAGGAAGAGGGATAAGTATTTTGGACAGAGGAAATCACATCTGTGCAGTGAGAAGAATGGTCATTGGAGGTCAAAGTTGGCTACCCTGGGATTATATGCACATGGACCACAAAGTTTGGGGTACTCAAGTGAGGTTGGCTGGAGGGTCCTTAGGGACGATACCCATTGATAAATTAAAGCATGCATGGCCAAGCGAAACCCTGAATGAAGAATGATGAGTGGCCAGAATTGTGAATGAGATGAGAATGGTGTGGAAGACAAGTCCTGAGCCACACAATGCAGGGCCGACTTCACCATTTCCGGAAGCTTGGTTTTCAAGCCACTGAAGATCTGTTCCCTAGCTGCTATTAGGAGTTTGGGTAATGAAAAAGATACTAAAGGAAGCAGAGAGACTAATTACCATATAAAAGAAGTTGGAGACTCAGACCAGTGGCTTGGGAGTGGAGACGGAGAGAAGCATTAAGATTAGCGACACTTTTAGGAGACAGAGTTGACAGCACTTGCTAGCCGACTGAATACGGAGGATGAGAGAAAAGCAGGAATGAGGGGTGACACCAAGCTTTCTGTCTTGGATAGCTGAGGAATTGTGGAGCTATTTGCTGAGTCGGTGGTGACTCGCTGAGTGACAGAGTAGAAGAGAAGGCAGATTGGGGCTTCAATTTATACACGCCTGCTGCATGACTAGGACTGAGAAAAACTGGTGCCGAAGCCCAGATATCTTCCCACGGATCGCCAGCTGAGCCAACTCGGCCCCATACTTACTTAGTGCAGAGTGAGACCCCCAAACTTAAGCCTCTGTGAACCCTAAGGGGTTGGAAACTAGTGAGGTTTAAATGAATACGTACCCCAGGCGCCTCTGGGTCACAGAGCAATTACCCATCCGAAAGTGCGACCATTTTCTTCATTTTTAAATGCCATTTCAAGGATCTCTTACATATGGGTTCAAGTCTGCCATTTTATCCAGCTGAATTTCTTTTCAATTCCACCTTATTTTAACCCCAATGTTCAAGTTATTTTTTTCCTATTATGCCCATAAATGGAAGCCAATCATGCCATCTCGTATAAATGCAGCTGTTTTCCTCTCTTCTCTTTTCTCATTGTAGATGAAAATCTTCTTTTTTTCTTTTTTTACGAACAGCCCCTCCCCTGTCTGCTCCCTGCAGTGTCTCACCGTCAGCTCTTTTTGTTCCTGGCCTCCTGTGATCTTTCCTGCTTCTTCAGGGAGCCCCTGCAGAGATGTTTTCTTATATAATCAAATTATAGGTCAAATTCATCAAAGGGATAGCGCGCAGGTACATTTCTTGCAAACATTTAAACTAATGCAGTAAGTAGCACAGTCTTTTTTTTTTTTCAGGTAGGAGCATTGGTAAATAATCATGTTCCTTGGTAAAGGAAAATGAAGTACAGACTATAGCTTACGACGATGTCAAAGCTCCTTGTTAAACTGTAAAGTTGTACAAGTATATGTGACCTTCACCACCATCATTATGCTCATATTCGGGTATTACATATCATATAAAAATTTCATTTTACTTACTTATATCATATAAAGTACATAACTATATAAAATATTTAATATTTTTTAAATATTTGATAAATGATTTTGAGAAATGTCTTTTGGATGCCTAGGAGAAGGTACACAGTAAGCCAAGCACAAAGGATGACAAAAGATGGTTCTTTATGGCAAAGGGAAGAGGCAAAGGCAGGAAGCGCATCAACAGATCATTTTGATGCAAAAAAAACCCAGAAATGCTACAGTAGAAACAGCAGCAGAGAGAGACCTGATATAATGCCTGCTGGAGTTCCTCTGATTGAATTGGGCATTGTGAATCATGCCTTACATACAAAATCCCATTTATTCCACAGGTTAATCATGCAAAATAAGATTATGACTCTCATTTATGGAAGAGAAAACAGAGGTAAGCAAAGTTAAGTAATGGTTTGAGAGTCACTGATACGCAGAATGGCAGATAGAAGGCGAAAGCAAATGCTCTCTCTGGTATCAAAATTTCATCTTTCTCCCACTTCTCCCAAAGGTGTATATAGTGTGTTTAGGAGGATGGGGAAGCCACTGAAGTCAGGGTTCAGGTAAAAAATAGCAGGTCCTTGTGGAAGGCTGTCTTTAATTTAATTTAAGCCAAGAAGGAAGGGGAAATGGAGCACCTTAGGCAGGGGGAAAGCCCAGAGGCATGGAGAAGCATTAAAATTTAGGGTCAGACTCAAATGGTACAATGTAGTTGGAGGATCACGTTCAGAAAGAAAAGGCTGGGGATAGAGTAGATCATGGAAGGCCTTGTATGCCAACTAAGGATCACATATCTGGTTCTGAGAGCAGTAGAGTAGCATCAAAGCCAGTGTGTAGACAGAGCTCGCTCTGGCCTTTAGGATTCACACTGGCAGTTGAGTGGAGGGTGGGATGCAGGAGGCAGGCCTAGGAGCCAGGGTGTTGCTATCATCCAGCCTTCTAAGAGAAGGGTTAGAGGCACAGAGTTAACTCCATTTCGGCAAGCTCTTTCTTGCAACTTCAGTTGTATTTCCAATTGCCCAAGGCTATAGCTCTACCATGGTCAGGCCAGTGTTATCCACCTGATCTCCTTCCCACACCAGCATCTTTACCCATCTTGCATCCTGGACTTGGAATTCAACCCTACCTGGCTCATCTCTTGCCACTGCATACCTGTTAACCTGAAACTCTGGCTACATCATACTTCTTACTGAGTGCCAAATGTCACACCATACTCTCGAGCTTTGGCACATTATTTTTGGAGTATCCCTTTTCTTCTTCTAAATCTGGACAACCATCCTGCATGGAATATGCTGGACACATATACGTACCAGCTTTCCTGTGGCCCCCACAATATTTGGGATTTTTGTAGTATACGAGGTGACTAATGACATTCTTGAGTAATGTTAATCTGCACTTCTCTTTTTGTAAGTTGGACATCTTTTTAATATGTCTTTATATTTTCATTTATATCTTTTTTTTTGGTCTATCTGCTTCCTTTACATTTGTTTTTTGATTATCATCTTTCTCTTACTATTTTTAATTAGCCATTTGCCTGGAATATGAGTTGCAAATGCCTCTCTCAATTTGTTGCATGCCTCTGAAGCTGCTTAATGTTTTCTTTTGCACTTTTTCTCTGTAGAACGGGAACAAAATTGGATGAACCACTGCCAAAGCTATAAGACTCTGGGTCATCCCTGATTAGAGCTCATGATTTTATCAGGAAAAGACTGCAATTTCGACTAATAGGACACACGATGGAGCACAAATAAAATGTACTCAATAGTATGTTACAATTTTCTTCTTTAAAAAATAAAAATTTGCTTTAAGAAATTATGTGCTCAGAAATATGAGTTTTATAAGGTCTCCTTGAGGTTAGTGAGCACATGCTTCTCTCTTTAACTAAAGAGAGTTGATTGCATTTTTAAAGGCTTAGAAAAAGATGCTAAATTTTCGTGCATACAAATTTTTAGACATACAAATATGACTAGGAAACCTGGACCAAGGAATATTAGAAGTGTGCCACCAGATGGCTACATTTCGGGAGCAAATTGTTAAAGAGGCAAATAAACATCTTTGAAAGCTGTTTTGAGAAACAAATGTAGACGATGACAACGCTGCGACATCATGGAAGAATGGTAGTTAGTTTGGATAAATCCAACATTCACGACAACACTGACTGGACCATGGCTAATCATTCTACAGCCTGATCAGGGAGAGCATTCCTGGGTACTCTTAAGTTGAAGGAGGTCTCATCCACCAAGAAGCTTTCAGTCATCACTGCAAGTCACATGGTAGGTAACGTGCAAGAGATTTTCGCTGATTGGCTATATAGTTTGCTATGCCTAGTTCTTTCTAAGGACAAAGAATTTGCTCTGAGAGTAAAGAAAACATCTATTTCCTGCTCTCCAGTTATTACTATGAGGCTTGTACTTGTTCTTTCAGCTTCTCCCTTCCCCCCAAACACCAAGAGGATGGACATTGAATCACCTAAAATGATCATCATTTGACATAAAGAACCAAATCAAACTCTTCCAATGACTTCTCCATCAGTGTCGGCCACCAGTTCTCCATGTCCACTGCAGCCAGAAGGCAGCAGAGGGAGCTGCCCACGCATCATACCTGGCTCTTCTTCTGGATTCCAGCCCTTAGCACATGCCTTAGACCAGGAGGCTTATGCCAAGAAACAAATTCCATCACACTCTCCACCACATGGGTAAAGGTTCATTTTTAGAAACAAATACAAATTACTCATTTATTGGGACATTTAGGGTGAGGCAGGCATTTTTCAGCTTATGTGCTCCAGCTATAAACAAGAGACACAAAATCCCAGATCTGATGGAGAGATGGGGAATAAATACATGATTATGTATTTTAAAAAAGTTAATTTGGGAGGCAGGATGCTTAGACAAGTTAGTTTAGGAGGCCTCTTTGAGGAAGCAACTTTTGAGCTGGGAGCTTTATTTTTTTTAATATACTCACATTGGTGCATTATAATCTCTCATGATAATGAAGTTCCAAGTGATAGGGAGAGCTGGGAGCTTTAAAGAATGAAAAATGAATGAGGTATTGGAAAAGCTCAGGATGTAATATAAGAACAAGGACCTAGGAAGGCAAATTTCTATAAGGAAATGGATTCAAAAGAAGAGTCAAAGGAGAAAGAAAGGATCCTCGAATTTGTTATAAATTTTTTCTTACCACCACTGAGCATCTTAACTATCCCGTTATACCGATACAAACACTGAGGCTCAGAAAAGGCTGCTTTTCTCAGACAACATGATTACAGGTAGCCTTCGTGAACACCAGCCAGCCAGCTATTCCTACACCGTGATACCTCGTTCATACACTCCCACACATCCAGTATGAGACCTCCACTGATATTCAACATCAGTGAAATGACTTCAACCAAGAGACAGATAAAACAGTTCACCTATGGTGTTGAAGGGAGTAGAGAAAAATACTCATACATAGCAAACCCTTCCCTTCAGAGAGCTATCCAGTCAATCACAATTCTTGACATAAGAAAAAAATCCTAAATGATACTTTTTTGAAGATATCATTCAAAAATCCCAGGAGACTGATGGAAAAGAGAATGATGGCTGTGGAATGATTGCTTGCATCTTGCCAAAGATAGTTTGGACTTCAAGCATGGTCTTAAATAATGAAATATACATGAAAGGCTGATGTGGTGCCCAGAACCGTCTGCATGGCCAGCTGGTGCAGTCCATTAACAGAAATCCCAAAGTCTCACTGGTAGCTGACCATGAGCCAGTTGAGAAGACTGCAGCCTATGCTGGCTGTTCCCTTTAGGTGGGCTTGTCATCTACACACACTCAAGGGTCATGGGTCACAGCCTTTCACCTTCAGACTCTTTCTTTTCCAGACTCTCTGACCTTCCTCTGTCTCCCCTCCCCTCATCCCAATAAACTCACTCCTCAGAACATGCCTGAGTCCAAAATGATCAGTTCATTCCCTCCAGAGAGAGAGAGCCATGATAACTCCTACTAGAGTCATCCAGAGCCTTTCGAGAAGAGCATCTCCAAGACAAACAAATGTAGGGGGTGCTCATGTTGCATCTCTCTTATAAGACACCTTGGACACATCAAGTGAAAAGGCACTCTCTCCTTTCCATGTAGGGAGTTATGGTTTGGATATGAAAAGTCCGCCAGGAAAAGCTCATGTGTTGACAATGCAAAATGTTTAGGGGTAAAATAATTAAATCGGGGTTCTAACCTCATGAGTGGATAAATATATTGATGGATTAATAACCTGAGTGAACTTACTGGGTGGTAACTGTGGAAATGTAGGCTGCAGCTGGAGGAGGTAGATCACTGAGGTGTGATCTGGGGGACTGTATCTGTCCCTGGTCCCTTCCTCACTCCCTCTTTCTGCTTCCTGGTTACCATGAGCTGAGCAGTAGTTTTCTAACCATGCCTCCAGGATGTTTTTTGTCTTGGAATCAGCCTACTGTGGAATGAACCTCTGAAACTGTGAGCCAGATAAACCTTTCCTCCTCTAAGTTGTTCACAGGTATTTGGGTCACAGCAGTGCAAAAACCAACTAACATACAAGGTAAGAAATAGAAAGAAGAGAGGGATGGAAAGAATCAATAGAATGAGAAGCTCTCCTCTAAGGCCTTTGCCTCCTCCACTCTGTCAATTGTTGAGCTTTCATTTCTTTTTTCAGAATTTTCTCCCTGCTGATGTATCTGGCAGAGGTCTGATGATGCTTAGGATTCAGCCACCGTGAATCTAACAGTACACCACCTAGATTTTAAGGGAGAGGAAGGTTGAGACATTAGAACCAGAATCCAACAGGATTAAACTTGTGTGTGCCTTAGAAATTGATGCCCCCACTCAGAGATTGGAACCAGCCTCCTTCTCTCAGGTCAAATTGACCAAAAGAGATACAAATGGCAGTCAAAAAAAGTAAATTGTTGAAATGCTCTTGAAAGCCACATCCCATAGTTTGGAAATAAAGCTTATTTTTAGGAAGCTGGCAGAATTGTTCTGGTCCTGCCCCTGTAGTTTCAATGGTGGCTTTGAGCTCCAAAACCCTAACCTTGAAAAGAAAACGTTTACATAGTAAATTCACAGGCAGTATGAAGACTGTTCTATCATAGAGTATCCAATGGAGGCTAAAAGTTCAAAAGTAGCTTTTCCTTTTATTCAGAGAGGCCTAATCCACGGGGCTTTCACGGTGACAAAATCAAACTCTAAGCAGTAATTGTGCATGGCTTCTGACTGTTAACTTGCATAAAATCTGAAATTTCACATGACCAATCCTGTTGTGGGGATTTTCCCACTGATAATTGAGAAACAGAGGTTCTAGAGAGGTTTGAAGGTAATCAGCCCCTTCAAGCCCTTGAGTGAGCAAACTTGTGAACAAAATGCCTAGAGCCTTCTTCCCAAATACACACTGCTTCATGCTTTTCCGGGCACTTGAGCTCTGCAGAAGCACTGAGTTTCTGATGTAGTGGCTCCCAGAAAACAAACTGCATTTATTTCATCTGTGCAAAGTCAACCCACCACCCTTGGCTGTTCTTATTATTCTAGAGTTAGAACAGAAAAAGGAAGGGCCAAAGTCCCTGGATGGCTGACCTCATGCTCTCTGATGGATGGTCAAGTAGAAGGACTGGGTCCATTCTGACCCTTCATTGGCAAGCCCGGAGACTGGTTCTCTGAGTGGCCCTGTGCCAGCATCCTAGAGAGGCACGTGCTGGCCTGTTTTACAGGAGCAACTCTGGGAAATGGGGCTGCATGAAAGGGTTAGGATGGAAGTCTTCATCTGTTAGGGTTTTGACTCAGAAGGTTCCCCTAGACTGCATGGAAACCAAGCAGCCATGTCAGAGGCCATGGAGGAGAGGTACCTGAAGATGTGTCTTTGGGGACTATATGTGGTCTCTTCTACCTCTGCTTTCTCTTGCTTCTCACCTCTATGATGTGAGAGCAAAGCCCTTGCTCCCCTCTTTTTCTCTCTCTGCTCTCTGCACCACTCCCTGAGCTCTGAAGTTGTAACCTGGCCTGACATGTGGACTGAACCCCTGAAATCTCCAGAACTGTGAGCCAATAAATCTTCCTTCCTGTAAGTTGTTGTGGTCAGGTGTTCTGGATTATAGCAGTGAGCATGCTGAGCGAAACATCATCTCTCTGGGCTCTCTGACTCATTAGGAATGTCTCCCTATGTGCCAGGACTACTCTAAATGCTTTAACATAGTTACTCATTTGAACTGCAAACTGACCCCAAGGTAAGAGTCAGTAGTCTTATCATCCCTACCTTACAGATGAGGAGACCCAGGCGCAGAGGTTTCATAACTTGTGCAAGTTTACCAAGCAAGCAGGTGGCAAAGAACGAAGTCCTGTCTGTCTGTCATCACCATTCACCTGGTACACCCTTTAGTACTCTGCTTCAGAATGACCTCAGCCGACTGGCTGACATCTTGTCATGTGACACCCTCTGTGTGACTTCTCTGTCCTCCTTACCAGGGTCCATTATTTCTTAGAGTTTAGTTTTATAAGTAATTATTGGCTCAATATTTTCTTGTGAGAAAAAAATAACAATAATAATAGTAAAACAATACCTAACACTTACACAGTGTTGGCATGCCAAGCCCTATACTAAGTTATTTCCTCATATTAACTAACCTAATGCCCACCAAAATGCTGTGAGATTAGGCAGCATCATTATTGATCATTTTAAAGATGAGGAAACAAAAATACAAAGAACTTCAGTTTCAGCATCAGAACTGGAACCAGTGATTCAACTAATATGTCACTTGAGTGAGGATGGTGGCCTACACCAAAGCAATTTGGAAGAGGTGCGGAGATTAATCCAAGAGATACCACAGTGGTAAAATCTAGAAGGCAGGAAATGGGAGATAAAGGAACAGATGCAGTCAAAGATAGCTGCTAGGTTTCTAGTTCACACATCTTGTTAAAGTGGGGAGGATTCTAATTCTATATTTTTGTTCAGGCAATTCCCTTTGTTTGGAATGCTTTTCCATGTCCTTCCATGGACTCCCAATCTGTGGAAATCCCTTATCTGCTTGGTCTTTCTCCCATTCTGCCTCTGCTTCCTGGGGACATTGTCAGTTGCATAAGGTTCTTGGCCCAAACCCACCCTCCTCCTCATTTTCTATGTCTTAGGGATAAAGACACAACAGAGTGAGGAGCACAGAGCTTCACACTCCAATCACTTGACATCCATTGTATGAGTCTTGGTATAGTCATGCCTGCGGTACTTCTTAATCCTTTTAACAGCTTGTTTATTTTAGGGTGTTGCAGATTTATAGAAAATTTGGGAAGATAGCACAGAGAGTGCAAACATGTCTCAGACCCAATTTTCCGTATTATCAATATCTTATATAAGTATGGCATAAATGTTCTTTTCTGGTTCCAGGATCCCATCCAGAATATGACATAGCATTTCCTCATCCTGTCTCCATAGATTCCTCTTGGTTCTGAGAGTTTCAGATTTTCTTTGTTTTTGATGAGCAAGAAGGTTTTGAGGAATACTGGTAAGGTATTTTGGAGAATGTTCTTCAAGTGGGATTTGTCTGATACTTTTCTGATGAGTAGAATGAGATTTGGGGGAGGAAATTCCAAAGCTGTGCTGGATTCCAGTGACTTACATTGACACCTGTCTGGTTTGAGTTACTGCACGTAGCTAGTACTGAGATGTGATTTTACAAAGGAAGTTGAACATCCCCACTGCTACGCATCTTTAGGAGGTACCAAACTTCAGCACCTCTTACTCAGGGAAAGCTTCCCTTTTATTGCTTTCAAAGGAAATCATTCCTTAAAGAGTACACACACATGTACACATAAATACACACTCATGCACACACCCAGAAGCTGACTCCTCCACTTTATATATGTAAAATCATCATGGAGAAAATACCAAATTGGATAAAAGCTAATGGGAAGTCTGTTGTGCCCTTGTTATTTTTTCCTATGTTTTTTAAATGTCCCCTCAAGGTTGAGTGCAAATGAAAGTGCTAGCTACTAGAACTTTCTCTCTGTAAGGAGGTGTATGTGGGGGAACTTTTCTATACTGCTTACTTCGAGGTTCGGCTCATGTCCAGAGACCACCAATGGCATGCTTCTCTCATCCAGTGAAATAGAGCATGAGTTTCAGAGGTGGAAGTGTTTGTGAACCACCAGGTGTGGGCTTCTGTTTACAAGCTCTGGTGTTGATGGCTTCATGACCCTGGTAAGTTCCTGAGCTTCTCTGAGCCTCTGTCCCCTCATCTAGAAAATGAGGATAAGAAATCCTACTAGACAGGGTTGTTGAGAAGATTAAATAAGAGAATGGGGCAAAAAAAGGCTATGCTTCCATCTTTAAAGGTTTTCCCTAGGACGTTTTCACCTCCCTCCATAATCCAGTCCTATGCTGTTGACTTCAAATGGTCTCTCATGTCGAATACCTGCCAAGCAAGGAGAGGGGCAGTAGTAGGTGCTTTAGATGTTGACCAATGTCAGTCTTCCAGCAAACTTACAGCTGGGTTTCATTCT
Organism: Graphiurus murinus; assembly: GCA_004027655.1. Taxonomy (NCBI): domain Eukaryota; kingdom Metazoa; phylum Chordata; class Mammalia; order Rodentia; family Gliridae; genus Graphiurus; species Graphiurus murinus. The sequence goes on from PVLC010002060.1 coordinate 70,944, forward strand.
TCTGTTGTCCAGATGAGCTGATTTGTGGTCAGAGGGCTAAATCATTGGTCCAGAGACTGGAGTGAGATCTGCAGAGGCCACCCTCCAGGCAAGGTCAGCTGACTCCAGCATGTTGGAGATTCAAACTCCTCCCAGGCCTGCCGGTGGCCAGAGCAAGGGTAAACTAGAACTAGTAACCTCAAGGGCTGGAAGAAGTCTTCAGGAGGCTTCAGTCTCCAATATTTATGCCAACTGTCTTAGTCCTTCTCTGCTGCGATAACAAAATCCTTGAGACTGGGTAGAATAGTTACTTTTGATTGTTGACTTGATTGGATTGAGGCTGTCTAAGGAATTGGTAAAGCATCCTTCTGTGTGTGTCTGGAAGGATATTCCAAGAGAAGATTCATGTGTGGGTCAGGAAACTGAATGAAGACCCATCCTGAATGTGAGTGGCACCCACCTTCCCCTTCCCACGTCACAGGGGGCATGTGTCACTCCAGGATGGGGAACGCTTTCCTGCGCAGATCATCCTGTCCTTCCGCCCTCATTTCCAGGTACACACAACACACACACAAATATATACCACACACACCACACACACATACCCACCATGCACACATACATCCTGCACACACATACACCATGCACAGACACACACACACACACACACACACACACACACCACAGATATATACCACACACATCACACACACATACCCACCATGTACACATACATTCCACACACACATACACCACACACAGAGACACAGACACACACACACCACAAATATATACCACACACATATATAGCATGCACAGAGATACACACACACACCACACACACATACCCACCATGCACACATACATCCCACACACACATATACCATGCACAGAGACACACACACACACACACACACCACAGATATATACCACACACACACTACACACATACCCACCATGTACACATACATCCTGCACATGCATATACTATGCACACACACACATACACACACCACAAATATATACCACACCACACACACATATACCATGCACAGAGACACACACACACCACACACAAATATATACTACACACACCTCACACACACATACCCACCATGCACATTTACATACCACACACACATATACCATGCACAGAGACACACACACCCATATACACCATACACGCACTACATACAGAGATACTATACACACACACCACACACATACATACCACACAAACATCACAGAGACACACCACACACATTAATACACCACACACACACACCATACATGCACACACCACACCCAGACACATACACACACACACACCACAAACATACCCCATACACACAAATATATCAAATGCATATACTACAAATACATACATGCCACACAATATACATTACAACCCCCCCTTACACACACACACACACACATACACCACAAACATACCCCCCATAAACACAAATATATCACACACATATACTACAAATACATACATGCCACACAATATACACTACAACCCCCCCTTACTCTCTCTCTCTCTCTCTCTCTCTCCCCTCCCCCCATCTGGCCCATAGAACACTCTCCGGTTTCCGCAGTGACTCCCCCCATGCTGGGCACACTGCCCTTCGCTGCCTTGGCCTCTTCGGTTTCCTCTGCCCAGCGCGACCTTCCAGGCCAGTGCAGATGCCACCTCCTGTCTGCTGTGTCAGACACTGGGCCCTGACCCCGTGCCTCCTCGCCCTCCTGGGCGTCTGCGGGAGGGACGTGTGGCTCCTTCATCGCCAGCCTGCAGTGCTCTGAGTGTGGTGCCGCATCTGAGTTCCCGCGGTTCCCACATCTCACACAGAGAAGATGGCTTCCTTCCCAGTGTCCTGGGGAAACCTCGGAGGTCAGGAGTCCTGCCCAGGCTTAGGCAGCAGGCGGCCACTGCCACAGGCTCTGCCACAGCCCACTCCCAGGACCCGGGAGAAATGCCACTCCTTGGGACCTGACTGTGTACAGGCAAACTGACTTTAACTTCATAAGAATCCCAGGAGGAAAGTCCGCCCAGGATCCCGAGACCACAGGAGCAGCCGAGGCTGAGGGGCCAAGTCCTCAGCAGGAGCCCGGACACAGCAGGTGGCTGGGCCATTGGCCTCCCAGCAGACTTAGGAGGCTCTTCTGGGGCTCTGAGACCTGAGTCTGTCCCTCCCCGACACTGTGAGAAAAAGACATCGGCCCCTGGTGTTTACCTCCGTGTCCCCGCTGTGCCCAGTTCCTGTCCTGCAGCAGGCGATTCAGTCAGAATGACCTCAATAACAGATTGATAATCCCAAATTCAACTAGACGAAAAGAAAGGGAAAAAGAGGAAACAAAAAGAAAAGAGGACAAGACAGGAAAGGAAAGGAAATCCCTGTACTTAGGAGGCTGAGACAGGAGGTTCGCAGGTTCGAGGACAGCCTCAGCAAGAAGTGAGATTCTCGTCAATCTAGTCCTGTTTCTAAATAAGAAATAAAATCGGGCTGGGGTATAGCTCGAAGGTAGAATGCCTCTGGGTTCAATCCCCAGTACCACACATACACACAAAAAAGGAAAACATTTGCCGCTTCATGTAAGTGGACGGTTCCAGGAATGAGGCTGGCTCGGAGCCACAAGTTTCCCATGGTTCCAGCAGTGGTTGTCTCTCCTTGTATCTTGGCCGGCAGCTCTCCTTCTCTGTCTCTGTCTCTCTGCTGCTTTGCAGTCTAGTTTCATTCTCAAGAAGGATCTTTCCACTTGGCAAGAAAAACACATGCCCTTTCCCTTGCTTACTGCAGGGGGAGCCCCAATGGTACCTCCATCCTCCCGCCGCTGTCTCAGTGAGGGAGTCCAGGGCAAGAGCAGCCCCGGCGTGCAGAAGTACACAGGGTAGAGTAGGGGCAGCCCCCACAGGAAAGGGGCTTCCGTATGTGCAGGAGGAGGACAAGCTGAGAGACCAGAGAGGTACACCACAGTAGGAACTCATTAGAAGGAGCTAATCCAGATAATAAGCTAGGCGGAATCCCACAGCCATTAGCCAGCCGCTCACTTATTCAGAAAGACTTCCGTGGGGCCGAGTACCATTAGCTAATTAGGGAAGCTGTTTTAACCCATGGGACAACTATTCCTCCTCTGTCTGAGGATCAGCAAGTAAAGTTGCCTGAAGACGGTGTATAATGGCAGAAGGTGGAAGATAAGATTGGAAAGTCAAAGGGAGACCTTGAACAGGGTCTGAAGGCTTTATCCCACAGGCCAAGGATGACAAATCCAGAAGGTGACCTGCCATTGCTTCTATCCATGGCAGACAGCGCTAATGGAGTGTGTAACCCGGATATAGTCATTTTAATCCAGGCCTCCAGGATATAGGAACAACCTATCAGTGTGGACATAAAAGACAGAGCCATCTCTAGTAGAGATAGGGGAAGAGATTGGGGACATTTTTAACAGGTGTGAGAAGCTCACACCCACAGTGTCCACAAGCTTTAACCAAGAACATGATTGTGCTTCAGAAGTGGAGCTCAACTGGAAGCCCCCCCTTCATTTGGTTCAGGCTTAATAATAACCTCAGAGACAAAAAGGGAGAAGCAGCTTCTGTAGCTCAGGACTGCATCTTCTACCGATCTGAGAAAGGATCTGTCTCTGGCCAGCTCAGCTGACCCCACAGGGAACTGGAAATAGATATGATATAGAGTCAGAAGGAGCCTGAAATCTCAGCATTACCTGGATGTAAAGAAGGTTCTTTGGGGAGGGGGCAGGGGATTTGAAGCTTGGAAACATTTGCCTAAGAAGACTCATTTTGTCCTTCTAGAAAATAAATGTGGCAGTTATCCCCAGTATACATGGAAATTTAAGATAGGAAGCAATTTTCTCCTAAGATATCTAGAAGAAGATGGTGATGATAGTGATGATAGTGATGGTGGTGGTGGTGGTGATAATAACTATCAGCAAGATAATGCTTCCACATTCCAAGAACCTCTGTAAAAACTGATCTCACTTCATTTTTACAATAACCAAATTATGATTTTTCTTGGTGCAAATTAAGAAAAAATGCATAGAGAGAATAAGAAAATCGCTACACAAATTACTTAAGCCTGGAAACCAGCTTCCTCCTCTTTGTACCTAACTCATAGGCTTGGATAGTGTCTACATGTGATCTGTACAAAAAGTGCTTAGCACATGCCTGACACACAATTAAGAGTTAAATGTATATGTTTATTTTAAATGAAGTAATGTGAGCCTGGAGTAGTGGCACACAGTCATAATCCCAGTACTTGGGAGGCTGAGACAGGAGGATTGCAGGTTTGAGGCCAGCACAGTAATTTAGCATGACCCTGTTTCAAAGTAAAATTAACACTGGTGTTCTCACATATGTATACAATGTCAATGGAAGTGTTTCCTTCACTGATTCTCCCTCTCCCTCCCCCTACCCCTAGACCACCTCCCTGGCTCCACTGAAGTTTCTCCTCCATTATCTGAAGTCCCTCTGGTATCTTGATTACTCTCTAACTTCTGCACATGAGAGAAAACACATGACCCTTCACTATCGGTGACTGGCTAATCTCACTTAGCATAATGTTCTCCAGGTCCATCCATTTTCCTGAAAATGACATAATTTTGTTCTTTATTGCTGTGTAGAATTCCATTGTGTGTATATTCCACAATTTTGTAATCTATTGGACACATAAGTTGGTTCCACAATTTGAGTATTGTGAACTGTGCTACTATAAACATGGATATGTGTATAATAGTATACTTTGGGGGGGGGGGTGTTGAGGAGGGAGTCAAGGGAAAGCCCACCAAGGGCTGTGTGCGTGTATGTCACCATTACTATGAACTGCATAATGATGTAAGGCTATAATGAACCAATAAAAGTATAAAATAATTAATTAACTAATTAATTAATTGATTTAAAAGGGCCAAGGGTGAAGATAAGAGGAAAACTCCCCTTGGTCAATCCTCAGTACCAGAAAAAAGGAAGTAATGCATTGATGTATTGAATAAACATTCTCATTCTCTCTCTCCCCCTTCCTCCTTCCTCCCTCCCTTCTCTCTTTCTCAGCTCCCTTCTTTAAAATTAAACTTTAGGATAATTTCACATTTACATAAAAATTACAAAGTTAGTTCCTTGCCCCACTTCTCACCCAGTGTCACCTATGCTAACCTCTTACATTATTGTGACACATTTATAATATTAATGAGCCAATATTAACATGTTAATATTAAAGTCCAGACTTTATTAGTTTATACCTAATGTTCTTTTTTATTATTAATAGGCTGATTTTGCAGGATCATTTCATTAGCTATAGAGTTCTCTTTCAACACTAAATATTTCACCCCACCCTCTTCTTCCTTGCATGGCTTCTGATGAGAGGAGTCTGATTTGATTCCTATCCTTGCTCCTCCTATAGCTAAAATGTTTTTTAAATATTTTTTTGTTTTCTTAACTGACACAAAATTGTTCATAATTATGGAGCAACATGTGATGTTTAAATACTAGTACTTTTCTCCTCTGGTGTTTTATCAAGATTTTCTCCGTGTCTTTGCTTTTCTGCAGGTTGATTACGTGATGCCTAGGTGTAGACTCATTGGTATTTATCTGGCTTGGTGTTCTCTGGGCTTTCTGGAGCTGTTAGGTTGCTAGCTAGAGATTAGCAGATGGGATCGGTTGGGGTGGACCAGAAGCCTACCTGCAGACCCTCACTTTCTCTCTCTCCATGGGAAGAGGGCAGGAAAACATGGCTTGCTCACTATGGTGTGACGCACAGAAAATAGTGGACCACCATATAATGTAACATGAATAAAGAAGGTGTCCAGAGGAAATTAAAACCCAACACATGTAAAACTCCACACCACTTTTCCACTCCCAGAAACAGACTGTTCTAGATGCCTTTCTTGGGAAATAACCTCACCCCCTTTCTCCAAGGCCTTTGCGAAATAGTACCTTCATTTCTCCAAACAAACCTCCTGTGTTCCCCATTTGCACTTTCCATTTGAATGCTTTCCAAGCAGAGAAGCAAGAATTAAGGGATTGCAGAATAATTTTAAGATTTCAACCCCCTGTAACAACCCAACATCTGCCATTAATTTAGGAAAGTTCTTGGCTATCATTACTTCGAATATTCTTTCTGCTCCATTCTTTGTCTTTCCCTTCTTGTACTTTCTTTACACAAAAGTTACACCTTTGGTCATTGTCCCTGTTTGATGTAACTGTTGATGCAGAAGCCTCACATCCCTTTGGGATCATCTTTTGTGTCCCCCCTGGTCTCCACTCTGTGCTCTGCCTCAGATCTTTCTTCCTGCAGATCCTTCCACTATAATACCCACCATTAATTGCATTCCAGTCCTGTCAGCATGGTGGTGAGAGAGCAGAGAAAGGGAGCATGCTAAGGTCTTCCGATTGTAACACAGCCTTTCATGTGCCTGGTCCTGGGACTGTGACCATCATGAGTGGTTTTCGGTGGTTTAGATGTTCCCCTTGCCCCTTGGACCCTCCCTAACTATAGCATTTTCCCAATCTATGTCCTTGAAACCCTGACCCCTGATGACTATGAATGTTTATCTTCTGAAATGGGACAGGAAGGCTGGAGGACTCTTGAGTAGGGAACAATTCCCTCTTTCTGGATATAACAAGGCTCCAGCTAAGTCCTTTCTTAGAAGAGTGGGTCTTCATCCACCAAGAAGGCTCCGAGCGTACTTCACCATAGTCATCGGCACTCCTCACTGTCAGAGCATTAAGGGGATTGTTCTCAGGACCCCACCATGAGAACACACTGGAGTTCTGGAGGGAAAAGTCTGTAAAAATATGGAAGTTCTGTAATACTGTGCACACCCCCTGCCCCGGTTTCTCATTCCTACATCAGTCTATACTCTCTCTCATGCAATTTGTTAAAATTATCACCTTAATGGCCCCACCGTGTAGGGCTCCAGTAGCTTCTCTCCAGGTCAGCAAATCTCTGGGTGCCCCTGTCTCTCTGCACTTTGAGGTGGTCTTTGGAGCCGAATTCATACTTCTCCAGTGTTCCAAGAAAAGTAGTTGATTTTCAGTTTGCCAAACTTTTTCTTTTAAAGAAAAGAGGTGATAGCTTCAAAGCTCTTTACAGGTCCCTACTTGATCTCTACTTTCCAAATGTGTTTCTCCATTTTTATAGATTCTATTGGACAGACTTTGTAAGTCACAGAAATCTTCTTAGCTCTTATTTGGTTATATTTTTGCTATTGCTATTACTGTGAATGTCCCAGGCAACAGATTTTGACAGCTCTGTAAAATAATAATAATAATAATAATAATAATAATAATAATAATAATAATAACCACTGATCACCTGGTTTGTGGTGGCACCACATTCCTGACCAGGAAATTTTCTGAACCAGCCTCCAACTCCCTGTTGGAACCCACACAACACTTATATCCATGTGCTTCCTGAAAGCAAAGACAGATGCGACATGGAAACCATTTGGGGCTAGTTAAGGAAAGAAAGTGATGGGTAAAAGTTTTTTCCTTTTGAGATGAAAATCAAAACTACACTGAGATTCCATCTGACCCCAATTAGAATGACAATCATCAAGAATACAAACAATAATAAATGCTGGCAGGGAAGCAGGAAAATAGGAACCCTTGTAAACTGTTGGTGGGACTGCAAATTAGTGCAGCCACTGTGGAGGTTTCTCAGAAAACTGGGAATGGATCCTCCACCATATGACCTAGATATACCACTCCTGGTATCTTTCCAAAGGAATTGAAATCACAATATTATAGTGATATAAACATACTCGGCCCTAAAGAACAAAATGATGTCATTTGCAGAAAAATGGATAGAAATAGAGTATAGTCATAGAAACTGAAGGATCATGTGTTTTCTCTTGTATGTAGAAGTTGGGAGAAATTGGGATTCAAGAAGGACTCCAGAAAAAGGAGGAGAAACTCCAGTGGAGAGCTAAGGGGAGGAGGACTTGATGAAGGAAACACCTCAAATGATGCTCTGTACATATACAAAATATCAATAATCTCAACATCACGGAGAAGGGGAGGGAGAAGGGTGAGAGCTGATGGGAAGCTCACCAAGTGCTGTGTGCATGTATGACCCTATCACTCTGAACTCCATTATAATATGTGATTACAATGCACCAATAACACTCTATTTTAGAAACAAGTTTTTTTTTTTTTTCTTTTATCTCTCAGGCAGATAAGAATTTCAAAAGGCCCTCTGATGACCCTGCAAAGACCAAACACCCATCCTCTGCAGTGATGGGCAATTTACCAATTCACTCTTGTATTTGATTCCTGACCTGCTCCCAATTTCTCCTGCCTGGAATCACTTTCCAGATGAATAACCTACATGCAAGTCTTTATCATAGGTTCTGCTTTGGGGAACCCAGACTAAGATATAAGTTTATTGAAAGAAAAATTTTATAACATGTCAGTAAAGGGAGAAACACAGTCATTTTCCTTTAAACCAGTGAAAACTACTCTCCTGTGATTTTCCACAGCTTCTCCACCTGTCAAACACCTACTCCTAATAGCCTCTTCGCCGTCTGCATTTAGAGAGCAGCTTGTGTGTTGCATAAAATTTTCTGTTCTCACCCACCTTCCTCTACATTTTGAGAAATTAAGAAGAAAAGAGAAGATAAGGGGAGAAAAAAAGGAAACAATACCATTGAGTTCCATGGCTTGCACTCCTGTGGCTAAAAGGAGATTAGCAAGAGTTTGAAAAGCGAGTCATTGACTATTTCAAAATAGGCAGTAGAGAGGATTTTGAATGCTCCCAACACAAAGAAATGATGTCTGTCTGAGGTGACAGATATACCACTTACCCTGATCTGATTATTACACACTATATGCATGTATTGAAATGCTGCACCATAACCCATAAATATATGTAATTACTACGTGTCAGGTTTCTTTTTTTTTTTTTTTTTTTTTTGGTACTGGGGATTAAACCCATGGGCATTCTACCACTGAGCTACATCCCTAGCCCTATTTGTTGTTTTTATTTTGAAACAGAGTCTCCTTAGATCGATGAGTCTCACCAATTGCTAAGGCTGCCCTAGAACCTGTAGTCCTCCTGTCTCAGCCTCCCGAGTACTGGGATTTTAAGATTGAGCCACCATGACTAGCTATTACATGTCAATTTAAAGAACATATAATTGGTAGGTGTTGTAGAGCATGCCTGGAATCCCAGCAACTCAGGAAGTGGAGGCAGGAGGACTGCAAGTTTAAGGTCAGCCTTAGTAATTTAGTGAGACCCTTTCTCAAAATACAAAAAAAAAAAAAAAGTAAAGTAAAAAGGGCTAGAGATGTAGCTCAGAAGTAGAGAGCCACTGGGCTAAATCCCCAGGACCCCAGTATCTAGAAATCTAGGTAGACAGATAGGTAAGTAGGTAGATAGGTAGGTAGAAATTTAAAAAAATTTTACAAAATGCTACTCAAAGTGTGGTTTGTGGAGTAGCCATTGGTCTACAGGCTTTTTTTAGTCTACAGTTAATAAGTTTGCTCCATAATATAAATCACCTACATTGCTATATACAATATTTTATTCAGTTGATTATTTTAATTAAAAAGTTATGACTGACTTTCTTCTTTAGAAAAAAATTACAACCAATTTCCTCAATGAAGAAAGCAATGCATTGATTTATGTACATTGTTAGTCCCCTTATCCCTAAGTGGCACTAAGTTCAAGTGTTTCCTAAGTACTAACATAAACTTTTCTCGGTATGCAGATGCTCTAAGCACTGTTCTATAGACTTTACTGATAGTACCTCATTTAACTCTCTAACAACCTTTTATACAGGGTAGGTAATATTCTTTTTCTAATTTTATAGGTAAGGAAGCTGAAGCACAGTGAAGTGTGAGGATTTTGCCAACATTTACACAACTAAGATATGACAGCCATGGCCTCCAATGTGGCACCAATGATTTTTGCCTCTCGATATTCATGCCCTGTGGGACCAAAGAATATGGCAAAGTGACAGTGTGTGACTTTCAGGGGTGGTTCTTGTTGCTTCTTTTCCCTTCTCTCAGATGAACTACCAGCTTCCATGCCATGGTGCACTCACGCAGCCCTCTGTGGAACCAAGGAACTGAGGTCCCACCAACTGCCAGCGCCAACTTGCCAGCCAGGCGACTGCACCATCTTGGAAGGAGGCCCCTGCCCAGTGCAGCCTTCTCATAACTGCAGCCTTGGCGACATCTTGACTGCAGACTCACATGTCAGAAACACCAATTCCTGAGTCACATAATCTGTGTAAAATAATACATTCTTATTGGTGTTTAAAGTCTCTTAAGCTTGGGGCTGATTTGTTATGCAGCAGTAGCTGACTAATAGAGATGGAACAAGTCTGGCTCCAGAATCTGTTCTCTCGGTTGCTATGTACTGACTTTCAATTGAGAGCTTCTCTTTGGTATAACAAGAAGGACTGAAAGAGAATTAAAGGTGAACAGGAAATGACTTCCTCCCTTAAGTGACCTGATGTCACTTAACACCAAGATAATGCACCAGCTGCCTCCAACTCAGCATGCATTCCAAACTTTGAAAACACAGGGGCAGACAAGAGAGGACAGCCTTTGAAGGGATGTGGACATGGGTTTCAAGACTCCATCAATCATTTTCTCATTTGGAACATGTCCAAAAAAGAGGCCATTAGAAGCATGGAGACAAGAACTCATAAGGCCCGGGCCTCCTCAAGCAAAGCTAAGGGCCAGTGATTTATATTTATTTGGGATGCATGAAGTTCAGGGATTGATAGATTTTTTTTTTCAGAAGTGATGTTTCCAGTTTAGCTGTGGATGCTTGTGTGGCCCTCTTGCTCACTGATGACTTCAGTAGAGTGGGTACTGATGCCAAGTTTTACCCTAGGTCTCACAGTTACTTTTTGCTGTGGCCAAAGAACACTGAGCCCTTTCCTAGGAAGACAAAAACTTTCTATCCTTCCTTAAGCTATTTTACTTCACTGCTACTATCTGCAATATGCAAAGAATACAAATATTGTAACCAGTTACTATTCATTAAGTGCCTATCGTGGGCTGATTGCCGTTCACTGTTGCAATAAATCAACTCAATTGTAATAGCATAAGAGCTACTACAAAGGATAAAGGAACAACCTTGGTGACATATGCCTGTAATCCTAGTACTTGAGAAACTGAGAGGATCACAAGGATCACAGGTTCAAGGCCAGCCTTAGCAATTTAGGGAGACTCTCAGCAACCTAAAAAGACCCTGTTTCAGAACAAAAAAATAAAGTAGGGCTGGGGATATCGCTTGGAAGTAGAATGCCTCTGGGTTCAATCTCCTGTACCACCACACCAAAAAAAGAGATAAATAAACAAATAAATTTGGTTGTGTTTCAATAAAACTTTATTTACAAGAAGTGGGAAGGGGGCCAGATTTGGCCCGAGGGCCAAAGTTTGCCAAACCTGGTCTAGATTGTCTCTTGTCCTGGCCATCATGAGCTCTTTCTCCCCTCCTCCCTTCCAGATATGCTGTCCTCTCTGTATCCTATCCCCCACCCCTTAAATGGTTTTCTCCTAATCATCCATTAGCACTCAGCTAACGCATTACTTTACTGGGTGAAGTGCTATGTGCACATTTAAACTATTGCAAGTTCCCTTACTGTGAACTCCCATATGTATTTTCTCAGTCACCTCACCGTATTCTAATTATTTGTTTCCATGCATTCTTCCCTACTGAAGTGTGAGCTCTCTGAGAACAGGGATTATTTGTTTCCTGAGCTATCTGGTCACAGGCCTTAGCACATTTTCTTACACATAGTAGGTGCTGAATAAATACAGGAGGAGAGAATAAACACACACAGATAACAGAAAACATCAAAGACACACTTCACCACTTCTTGCTGTTTCTACTTAGTTTATCATTTTTCCTAAAGCTATCATGTTATCATGTTCCCCAAATATATATATATATATATATATATATATATATATATATATATATATATATATATAAAGTTTGCAGGTGATTTTCTCTCTCTTCTATGGTGGAAGGCTCTCAAAACGAGGAAACATCTGTGAAATCCATGTTTAAGGCACTTTCATTCTCTTGCCACTACTTCTCTGCAACGGTGACCTTTAAATTTAGCCTGAGTATAAGTGAGGTTGTCAGAACATCAGGTTACATTATGCAATTCAGCTATTTGTGCCTTTTAAAGACGATGTAAGTTCCAGCATGGACTACACAGCGGGAAAGGTAGCCTGATGATATTCTGGAAACCTTCATAGCCGGGATGGAACCAGAAGCAGGCGTGTACTCAGGAAGCCTCACGCTTCTTGGAAATCGATTCAATAAAAACAGACCCTCTCTTATCATTCCAGAAAATAAGCGACCTGCGGCTCTGTGCAGGGCCTAGCTGCTTCAGGCGGACTGGAGAGAGGATCGTGCTGCAGGGAAGTATGGAATTGTGCTGGCAGCATTTACATTTCTCTTTCTGGGGTGATGTGCAGAGTTCTGTGCTGGGACCTGCAGGTCCTTGAGAAGTCATTGATTGGTCCACATAATCTGAGGTTCAGAGGGTTCCTGGGCTAGCACTGGTATTTGGGGACCCTTCCTAGGCATGGAGCATCCTCTACTTTCTTTCTTTTTTCTTTCTTTTGCAGCTGTTTGATTCACTGCCCTCCCTCCTTGTTGATAAACAGCTCCAACATTGAGCTAAGGGGCTCCCAGGGACACTTCTGGCACGAGTCCTGCAATCAATTTCTTCAAGATGGTTTCAGAAGCAGAGCTTCCCAGGCAAGAAGTATAGACTGTATGGAAGAGGGAGACAGGACCCAGCTCCCAATCATAAGGCAAAGGATGCTTCACCTACTGCTTTTAAGCAAAAAGCTTAAAAAAACAAAAGAGACTTCTTGCTGTACTCCCGATCCCAGAGAACATGCCCTAAGCCCATGTCTGAGTAGACAGATGAGAAGGAAAGGGTGCAGACTTATAGATTTCAGAGAAGGGAAAAGAACCAGCACCATGCCTGGTGTGGTCCTCAGCAAACTACAGTGTGGCAGTAGCCAGAGCTACCATCCTGAGCTTTTATCCCCAACCCCATTCAGTTGAGAATGTGTAATGGATAAAGTTGCTATTGATTGATTGATCATGTCTCTCAAGTGAACGACAATGGAGTCATAATGGTTTTTAGAGAAATAAGACAGCAGGAACTGGGGAGGAATGTCCTTCCACTAGCATCTTGTTTTTATTGAGAGTTTTAACCAAAACATTGTAATCACAGAAGACAGCAAAGCAGTCATGGGGTGAGTCAGGTAAAAACATCAAGGTGGTCACATGATCACAGATGAATAAAGGGGTAAAATTTTGGGAAATCAGGAAGTTGCCAGGGTCTTTGCTTATTGGTCTCATTTGATCCTTGGAGATTTGTCTGCACACAGAAATCTCCACTTGGGTGGGCAGTTTGTGTCCCTCCCAAGCCAGACCAAGATGACCTCGAAGCTGGTGACTAACAAGGCTTCCAACCATAATGGACCTGTACTCTTCCGATACTAATGTTTTTGTTTTTGTTTTTGTTTTTGTTTTGCAGCACTAGGGATTGAACCCAGGGGCATTCTACCTCTGAGCTACACCCCCAGCCCTATTTTTTATTCTTTATTTTGAAACCAGGTCTCACTAAGTTGCGGAGTGCCTCACTAGGTAGCTGAGGCTGGCAGCGAACCTGGATCCTCCGGTCTCAGCCTCCCGAATGCTGGGATTACAAGCGTGCACCACCATGCCCAGCTTCCGATACTAATGTTTTAAAGTCCAGGACAGGCAGGGCAATCAGATACTAACAAGGAGCACTGTGGGGAACATGATTGATTTCCAGGCACTGTTCTGAGTGCCACACATGTGTCAGGCCCCGAATGTCTAAATAGAGGCAATTTCATGTCTCCATTGGAGATCAACTCTCTTGATTTTTACAACAAAAAATCAAAGCACTGTTGTTTTCTGGTGTTACAGACATAGATGGGTTTCTAGCTCAGCTCCACCACACTAGTCAAATGTGCCTTAGTCTCCTGCCCTATAAAATGGAATTAATAGTGCTGCTCACTTCATATAGCTATCAGGCTGCTTCATATGGCACTTAAGAAATACAGGTCATTATCATTAGCTCTGCATAAAGTGATGTTTGAGGCTTCCCTCATCCTGCACAGATCTTTTGCATGGGCATTTGGTTATTTTTTCCTACCAGGCATTTACTTCCTCTTCTGAAAGAACACCACGATTTCCACTTCAGACAACTCAGCCTCCTCTGGCAGGTAAGGATGCCTGCTCTCCCAGCTCTGAGTGCACCTGTGCCCCAGGTGAGTCAGTAAGACTCTCTCTATCCAGCACTTTCCAAGCCAGGTTCTTCTGTTTTTCCTTTGATTCAGCAGCTGTTCTGTGTCCTTCCAATAACTTCCTTTTCTACAGATAATGGGCAGGTGTGTGTGTTGTGGGGTGGGGGGCTGAAGGTAACTTAGCAGATAGTTATCAAGTTATCAAGAGAAGTGGTTTCTATTGTTGCAACCAAAGATCCTTAACATATTCATTAATGGAAATAGGCATTGTAACCTCTGTTTTTTAAATGTTGAAACTAGGTAATATTTACTGACTATAGCCTTTTGCTGTGTGGTAATGTTTAACACACCTCTGCGAGGCAAAAGGTATCACTAACCCTATTTTGCAAAACAGTCTAGATTCTTGTGCAGCTCACCCAGTCAGTGGCTCCGGCTCTGTGTCCTGGAGCAAGTTTGTGATCCTCTCTGAGACTCAGTGTCCTGAAGAGTGGACAGGCGGTGGTTGTACTGCCCACCCACGGGATGTATCTGAGAGTCAACAAGAGGCTAAAAGTCAAAAAGCTCATATAAATCTTTATATGTCTACAAAGAGACATATAAATCTACATTGTGTTAAGATTTCCTCTGATCAAAAGAAGATGCATATTTACTCCTCTTTTTGGTGCCTAATTTAGACCACTTGTTCTCTCTGCATAATATTAATACATAAGGCAGGTTTCTGTGAAAATCCCAACTAACACTCACTTAGGATAATGAGCTTCTCCTCCTTGGAAGCAACAACACTCCTGTATAGATTTTCCAGCTGCTTTATTCCCTTGCCACCCCAATCATGGTTGAAGCCTGTGGGCTTTGCTTTTCTGATCAAACTTAGAGCCCTCTTCTCTTCTTCCCCCTTATTCCCCCCACCCTGACTTTCCCACCTTAAAATCCCGAAGGACAAATAAATGCCAACAGTGACTACACACAGCCTTATGAGAGCTTTCAGTAAATTAGGGATTAGATCCACCTTCCTGTATATTAGCACTGGAATTTAAGCAAAGGTTTTCCAAAGACAGCGGAGGATTATATGAAAAGGAAGCTGGAATCATGAAAATTAGGAATGTTATTTCCAAATGCCAGCATTTTTTAATAGGCAAATAATGCATGAGATCAGGCTGCAGTATATTGGCAAAGGATAAAGAAAGCCAAGAGGAAGGTAAACACGGTTCACTCCCAAAGACCGGATGAATAGTCTTACTGGCCCACAGTGCCATCTTGTGGACCACTTTAACATAAGGCTTAGTTTGTGGTTCTGATTGCAACAGCTGAACTACTCCTAATTGTTTAACACCTCCATTAAAGCCTGCAAAAGATTTCCTATCAACCCAAGAGAGCATCTGTGATCACACTTGGTAGAACTCAAAGGTTTGACTTTTCATCTTCGTTAGGCATGGTTGACCAATCACCCCATGCTCTCTCTCTCTCTCTGTCTGTCTCTCTGCAATAGTAGATCATCCTGGTTTTTCTTCCTGGCCATTTCTTTCTAACCTCTTTCACCAAATCCACTCTATCTCTGTAACTCCTGAGGTGTGCTCTTATCCTTCTTATTCTATGTATAGTGCTTCTTTACCTTTCCATAGGTTTTGTAACCTACAGAGAATCAGCCAGTCCATGGGCTAGGGATTTTCTCCCCAGAAAATGGCACCATATCACCTCCCCTCACACACACACACACACACACACACACACACACACACACCACATTTTAACCAACAATTTCAGGGAGTTCACAAAGCTACTGCCTTCTGGTTTAGGACCTTTGCTTAATTGACATCATTTCCTTCTGGAATGTTATGGAATTCAAGACTTGGAACATCACATCTGTGCAGATGCATCTCAGACTCCTGTGTCCTCTTCTATGTTCAGTCCTTCATTCCCAACCAGCCTCACTTAACACTCCCATGAAGCTTCCTGTTGGGACACATCCTTTCCATCTTTGTTGGACTTAATTTTCTCCAACAGTCTGACTTTTTGTCAGTTGGATATGTGGGATATGGCATCATGATGCTATTTAAGTAGGGATTTACATGATTATGAGTAAAATGAAAACTTTTTCTGTATTTGTAAATCATTAAGTTTCACATTTTATGAGTCCTTTCCTCATGGCCTTTGATCATCGAGTGGATTTTCTTGCCTTTTTCTTGTTGATTTGCATGAATACTTTGTATATGTTAGATACTAATCCCATTTAAGTAGGATTTTTCGTAAATCATGTAAAAGTCCCTCCACGTGTTTATGGTGTCAGGAAGAGGTATCATTTTGCTTCTTTCCTTCATGAGTCCATTTCCCAGTATCAACTTCTTCAAACTCTGTCCTTTATCCATTGACTTGTCATGCCATCTCTAGAAGATATTTAGTTCCTAGATATATATGCAACTGTTTCTGAGCTTTCTATTCCCTTTCATTGTCACAATTGAATATCCCTGCAACTGCACTGTGTTAGTTTCCATGGCTTTGTAGTATTTCTTCATATCTGCTAAGGAACTCCTCCTTATTTGCTCTTTTCAAAAATTAACTTAGCTGTTCATGGACTTTTTTTTTTTTTTTGGTACTAGAGGTTGAACCCAGGGGCATTCTATGTCTGAGCTATACCCCCAGGCCCATATATATATATATATATGTATATATATTATATATATATTATAAATATTAAATATTTATAAATATATATTAAATATATATATATATTATATTTAATTTTTGTTTGTTTTGAAACAGGGTCTTACTACGTTGCTGAAAGTCTCACTGAGTTGGTGAGGCTGGTCTCAAACCTGCAATCCTCCTGTCTCAGCTTCTCAAGTACTGGGGTTACAGAAATGTTCCACCACACATAGCTATTCATGGATTTTTAATATTAACCACTAATTTGAGAACATTATCAAAAATAATGCTGGATTTTTTTTTTTTTGTATTTCTATTTAGTTAATCACAAATTAACTTTAGGAGAATTGACTCCAGTACAAGTGTGTTATTTCACTCAAGAACATAATGGTTGTCTGCTTCCTTGCATAAATCTGCAAATTACTTTCTATAAAGCTCTTATGTGGGTCAATGGTATATCTCATAGGTAAAGCATGAACTTAGCATGTGCAAAGCCCTAGGTTCAATCACACACACACACACGTATGCACTTATGTGTTGTTTGTTAAGTTCCTAAATATGTTACAGACTTATTGCTGTTGGTGGTATAAAGGAACACTACTGATTATAATTTTATACAGTACTGCTAATGTTACTAATACGTTTTCTTCTAACACTTTTTGACTATTTGAGGTTTTGTGTATATTGTCACATCATCTTCAATTAATGTCACTTTTCTCTTCCTTTTCAGTCTTTAAGCTTTTATTTATGTTTCTTGACTTCTACTAGTACCCAAGACCTTCAAAACTACATTCACGGTAGCAATGACAGAGGGCTGCATTCTGTCTTCCTGATTGTAATGAGTATGATCAAAAGTTTTCTATGAAAGGTAATTTTTGTTGTAGGATTTAAGGGTGTATAGTCTATGTCCTTTCCCAAGACTAAGAAAATTCCTGTTAGTCCAAGTTTCCTGAGAACTCAGCATAAATATAAGCAAAATTTATCCAATTTTTAATCAATTCATCATATGACTATTCTTTTAATCACTTATTTTGGGAATATGTCATTAACTTTTGTGACTATTTTGTGTGTGCTCAAAGAAAATGCTATTCAGTTGTAATTTTTTGCTTATTTATCTGCTTCGACTGTTTCAAAGTCTTCCGTTCTATTTTTAAAGTACTTACCCTTAATTACTAAATCTTGTACTTGTGTTTATTTTTCTCTATGAATTTCTGAAACTTACCATTAATTCTATTTTTGTCTCCAAACTGGAAAAGAGCCTTAATATTCTCTTCACTCCTTTAACTCTTTTTTTTTCCTCCATAAATTCTAACCTACTCATCTATTAGGTTGTCTTATTTCAGCTATTATACTTCTCATTTCCTAATTTTCAAGATGTTTATTGTTTACAAATGCTTAGCCTTGTATGACATATTTCCTTGGCTATCCCTTTGAAATATTTATCATACCTATTTAAAAGCTTTCTTATGCGTGCCATTCATCCGCTTCATCTGGCATGGGTGATTTCCATTTGTTTTTTGCTGTTGTTTGTTTAATATTGATTGAGCTGTCAGCTGGCTCATTATTCTCCCCATAAGACCATATTCCCCTGGGAATACAATTGGTTCCACAGGCAGTCTGTGCTGGGAGAGGTGAAAGTCCATCCCTGGATGCCCTCCTGGGAGTTTAACAAGGAGAAAGGACAGTGCTTGAGGACACTGAGCCTCTGTCTGCCATTACATTTTTCTCAGACTCTCTCATTCGCCACTGTCTCTCACATTTTCCCATCATGCGACACTGGTCTTTTCTAGAGCCGCTCTAACAAAGTACCACAAAGGAAGTGGCTTGAGCAATTTGTTGTTCCACAGTGTTTGAGGCTGGAAGTCCAAGACCAAGATGTCAGCAGAGCTGTGCAGGAGATTGTCTTCCATGCCTCTCTCCCGGGCTCTGTGCTTTGCTGGCCATCCTCGGAGTTGTCTGGATTGTAGAAGTATTACCCCTATCTCTGCCTTCAGAACCATATGGTGTGCTCTCTCTGTGTCTAGATTTCCCCTTTTTATAAGGACTCCATCCGTCTCCAATATCAATACCTCCACTGAACGAATTCCATTCACAATGACCCTGTTTCAAAATAAGGTCACATTCTTAGATACTGAGGGGTTAAGACTTGAACTTATGGATTTTGTGAAACACAATTCAACCCCATAACAGCTTTCAAAGTACCTACCTGGACCTTTGCCATGGGTCCTGAAATTTTATAGTTGGCCATCAGCTATTTCTGACTTAGCCAAAAAAAAAAAAAAAGAGTGTTCACAATTCCCACAATGGAGGCACTGGATAGACAATTGAAACTAAATGCAAAGTATAAAAATTTATTTTATTTTATATGATTTTATTGGTGCCTTATAGTCCCACATCATAATGTAAATCATGTTGACAGTGACATATATGCACACAGTACTTGGTGGGTCCCCTCCCTTCCTCCTCATTTTCCCCCTTCCCAATACAGAGTACTGAGATTGATATTGGTATATTCACATAGTTGATGGTAGTATTTCCGTTAATGAGCCTCAGTCGTCCCCCTCCTCATCCCTTAGACTACCTCTCTGGCTCCAGTTAGGTTTCTCCTCCATTATCTGGGGTCCCTCTAGATCCCAAGGGATTACTCCCTAACTTGTGCATAGTAGAGAAAACATACACCCCTTCACTTTCTGTGACTGGCTAATCTCACTTAACATAATGTTCTCCAGGTCCTTTCATTTCTTGCAAATGATATAATTTTGTTCTTCCTGATTGCTGAGTAGAATTCCATTGTGTGTATTTCCCATAATTTTCTAATCCATTCATCTGTTGATGGACATCTAGGTTGGTGCCATAATTGGGCTATTGTGAATTGTGCTGCTATCAACATGGATATGTATATACTACTGTAGTTGTCTAGTTTCACTCTCCTTGGAAAGATACCCAGGAGTTGTATGGCCAGATCATATGATAGATCCATTCCTAGTTTTCTGAATCTCCATAGCGGCTGAACTAGTTCGTGATCCCACCATCAGTGTAGAAGAATTCCTGTTTCCCCACATCCTCACCAACATTTATTGTTTTTTGACTTCTTGATGATTGCCATTCTGATTGGGGTTAGATGTAACCTCAGTTTAGTTTTGATTTGCATCTTCCTAATTGCTAATGATGTTGAACATTTTTCATGTATCTATTGGCCATTTGTATCTCTTCTTTTGTGAAGTGTCTATTAAATTCAGTTGTCTATAAACATAGATACACATGCATTGGTCTGATAGTTTGGTTTCCATTCTTTTGGGTAGATACCCAGAAGTGGTATTGCTGGGTCATATGGTAGGTTCATTCCCATTCATCTGAGGATCCTCCATGTTGTTTTCCAGACATAGAAAAATCAATCCTTAAATTAATTGGGAACAAAAAGCCCAGAATAACCAAAGTAGTTCTTAGCAACAAGAACCATGCAGGAGGTATCACAATACCTGATCTCAAACTCTACTACAAAGCCACAGTATTAAAAATAGCATGGTATTGGCACAAAAACAGACACATAGACCAATAGAGCAGAATAGAAGATTCAGAAACAGACCCAAGTGCTTATAGTCAATTGATTTTTAACAAAGGAGCCAAAAATATACACTAGAAAAGAGATAGCCTCTTCAACAAATGGTGTTGGCAAAACTTGTTAACCATATGCAGGAAAATGGAAATAAACTCCACCTTCTCACCTTGCACAAGAGTCAACTTAAGGTGGATCAAAGACCTGGAAGTTAGGCCAGAGACCTTGCAGCTACTTGAAGAGGGCATAGGACCAACACTTCAACACATAGGCACAGGTAAAAACTTTCTCAACAAGACCCCAAAAGCACAAGCAACTCAAAGGAAGATCAATACATGGGATTGCATTAAACTGAAGAGCTTCTATGCAGCAAAGGAAACTATCAGGAACCTCAACAAAGAGCCCACAGAGTGGCAGAAAGTTCTTGCCAGGTACTCTTCTGATAGAGGTCTAATATCTAGGATATACAGAGAACTCAAACTCACAGCTAAGAAAACAAATAACCCAATCAAAAAGTGGGCAAAGGATCTAAATAGACACTTCACAAAAGAAGAAATACAAATGGCCAATAAATGTATGAGGAGATGTTCAACATCATTAGCAATCAGAGAGATGCAAATCAAAACTACCTTAAGATTTCACCTAACCCCAATGAGAATGGCAATTATCAAGAACACAAACAACAACAAATGCTGACCAGGGTGTGGAGAAGTGGGAACCCTAATACATTGCTGATGGGATTGCAAATTACTGCAACAATTCTTTTTCAATATAGTCCTCGAGACTTTTGCCAGAACAATAAGACAAGAGAAGGATATTCAAAGGAATTCAAATAGGAAAATAAGATTAAAATTATCTTTACTTGCAGATGACATGATCCTATAAATAGAAGACCAAAAAAAAAAAAAACTCATCCAAAAGACTACTAGAGCTGATTAACAAATTCAGTAAAGTAGCAGGATACAAAATCAACCTTTAAAAAAGCAGCATTTCTATTTGCCAACCATGAATCCACTTAGAAAGAAATCTAGAAAACAATTCCATTCACAATAAACTCAAAACCAATAAAATACCTAGGAATAAACTTAACCAAGGAGGTAAAAGACCCCTACAATGAAAATTATAAAACACTAAAGAAAGAAATTGAAGATAATCTCAGAAGATGGGAAGATCTCCCTTGTCTTGGATAGGCAGAATAAATATTATCAAAATGGCCATTCTACCAAAAGTGATCTACAGAATCAATGTAATCCCTATCAAAATATCAATGTCATTCTTCACAGACCTAGAAAAATAAGTCATAAATTTCATGTGGAGAAACAAAGACCCAGAATAGCCAAAGCAATTCTCAGCAGTAATAACCATGCAGGAGATAACATAATTCCTGACTTTATACTATATTTCAGAGCTATAGGAATAAAAACAGCCTGGTATTGGTCGAAAAAAGACACATAGACCAATGGAGCAGAATGCAAGAAATAGAAACAAATCCACACACTTACAGCCAATTGACTTTTGACAAAGGAGCCAGACACATATGTTGGATAAAAGACAGCATTTTCAACAACTGATTTGGGGAAAACTGGTTATAAAAATGCATTTTAAAGTTAAAGATTTATTGCTTAAGAAAGACTAAGCAGCTATTAAAAAAAGTTATGATATTGATAATATGATGGATTTTTCTGGACATGGATTATTATTCAAAACAAAAGGATGCCTGTTAAAAAGCCAGAGATACATTCATTTTCCTTTTCAGCATTTTTGGAGGGTTAATAATTTGATTTGATTCTTTCTCACATCCTAACACATTTTGAATAGCTATATTTAATGGCAGGAGGAACCCACAGGTGAGAGTCAAGTGTCAAGCATTTGTCACCAAGTGACTTTGAGCAGGTCACTGAGCTTCAGTTTTTCTCTGTCAAAGAAGGGGTCAGAGCCAGGTATGGTGGCAGGGTCCTTATTGCCCCTATTTCCGCATATTAATCTCATCTTTGTTGCAGACGAAGAAAAAAACGGTGGTGTCAGAACTTTCAGACCCTGCATAGAGATGTTTTTGAATGCCTTCTATCTCCCCTTCATTATTTGAAGTAAATTCTTTAAATCAAAAGCACATGTATTCATTCTTTATGCATATTTTACTGATCTGCTTCAGAAATACTCAGAATGTGTTCCTTTTTTATCCAATTAGAACTTTAGACATTAGGGTCAAATGATGTGTTTATGAACCTCATGTTACCAATTAGACTTATAAAGTCAACTCAACTCAACTTCAGAATCTTTTCAAATAGGTCATCTTGTCTACCTGTCAGCTAAATAAACACAAAAGAAAACAAGAATGGAATTTCTTGGAGATTTAGCTCCTTTATGTTCTTGAAGAAGCTAACACACTTTTCTTCATCCCATGGCAAGTAAATTCTATTTTGTAGATGTTGAATTTGGTGACAACTTGGCCAGTATATGGTGTCTGATGTGTGTGTGTGTGTGTGTGTGTGTGTGTGTGTGTGTGTGTGTGCGTGCATGCACGAGTGTATGCGCGTGTTACTGGGCATTGAACCCAGGACTGTTCTGCCTCTGAGCGACACCCCAGCTCCATTTTACTTTTTATTTTGAAATCAGATCTCCCTAAGTTGCTGAGGGCTTCTCTAAATTGCTGAAACTGGTCTCAAACCTGTAACCCTCCCATCTCAGACTCCCAAGTACTGGAATTATAGTTGAGTGCCACCCTGCCCGGCCAGGATACAGATTTATAAGGACAAAAGGATCCCACCCTTCCATGCCCAAGAGAACAAAGGCTAGCCACTGAGGACAGCTTTGGCCCTCTACTGTCTGTAGATGACACCAGAAAGATCTACATGGACGCTTAAGCTTTACTGAATGTGTTGCTTGGAAGAAAGAATCAAGTTGTGAAACTTCACTTGTTAGAAACAAGAGTGACCTATTGTGAAAGAAAATGAAGTATAGAATCAAGCACAGAAATCAAATAAGCAATCACACTACAGCATGCTATATATAGTATGTGAATTCACCAAATCAGCGTAAACAACAACATCTGAAATTATGGGTTGGAAAGTACCCGCAGACAGCTGACCAGAGTCCAGTCACAATGGTTCCCAGTGGAGTCACAATGGTTTCCCCCATGAGTAAGACTTCAAAGTCTGCAGTTGTCATGGAGTTCTTAAATAAGGCACCAGGACAATGTAGTCCTGAGGAGTGAGTGTTTTGCATGATCAACTTGAACCATGTGAGGCTTGTTTATTCCAAGTTCCCAAGGAAGTAGCCAGTTTCCTTCAGAAAAGTGAAAATCACCTCCCCTAATTGTTTACAATACCACATGTCCTTGGGTTTGTTTTGCAACTGAATGCCCAGTCTATCCTGAGGTCAAGGTACAGGGCATTGTGCTCTATGCACTTGTTGATTTATGTGCTTGTTGATGCCAAGGTTTGGACAATTTATTAACTATCCATACACTGACTAACCTTTATCTGATGATTATTTGAAATCCCCCAAATTGCAGCCATGGAGACCTGAAGACCTTCCCCTTTGTCTTATTTCTTCTCTAAGTGGTCACTATTCTCTGTTGAAGATGCTGTATAAGCTGGAATTTGATGCTACCTCTTTGAAAACCACCCCCAAGTTCACATGAAATACACATGCTCATAGACTTCTATTTGTTTTTCTCTTATTAATCTGTCTTTTGAAATAGGAGGGCTGTGTCTGCTTTCCATTACTACAACAGATACTTGAGATAATGAACTTATAAAGAGCACAGGTTTATTTTGGCTCAGAGTGTTTGGAAGTTTCCATCCTTACTCAGTTGGCACCATGGCTTTTGGGCCTGTGGTGAGGCAGCCCACCCTGGCAGGGAGTGTGTAGAAAAGCGGAACTTCTCACCTCATGGCCACACAGTGAAAGAGAGGAAGGGGAAGGGGTTTGGCAAGGACCACATTTCTCATCAACCACACGCCCCCAGTGACCTAAACACTTTCCACGAGGCCATACCTCTCGTGTTCCACTACTTCCCAATAGTGTCACAGGCTGGGGACCAAGCAGTTAGCACATGGACTTTGGGGGCCACTTATCCAAACCACAGCAGTTCCATCCAACTGAAGACCTCTGAGGTTCTTATTTTCCCCTGTGATGTATTTTTTAAAGCCAAGACACTAACACTGGCACATTGCTACTAACTAAACTCCAGACTTTATTTTTATTTCATCTGATTCTCCATAAAAGTCCCTTATCTGTTCCAGGATCCTATCCAGGGCACGACAGTTGTCCTGCCTCCCCTGTTTCCTCCAGTCTGAGACAATTTCTTAGTCTATTCTTCAAGGTCATGACCTTCGCATGGAAGGGCACTGTTCAGATATCCTATAGAATGTCCTATGATCTTGGTTGCTGTGATACTTTTCTCATGACTTTCCTGGGGCTAAGATTCTTTTTGTTGTTGTTTTGTTTGTGAAAGGGCATTACACGTCTGAATTACCATCTCATTCCACCAAATTCGGGGTGCATGACATTTGCCTGATATTGTTAGTGATGTTAACTTTCATCAACTGGCTAAGGTACTATTTCCCTATGTTATCTTTTTGAAGGTTTCACTAAGTGTAGCCCACAGTCATGGGGAGGGGGAGGAGGATGGAACCTAAGCTCCAGCTCTTGGAAGTGGAGGACCATCGGTATATATTATTTCTCCTTTATTGATCGCTCTTTTGATATGCCTTTTTAAAAATAAAATAGTATATCCTAAAAATATACACTTGAGAATGTATATTTTAAAAATGTATTCTTAAGTACATATTTTTAAAATATACCATTTTTTGTTGTTTTCTTGTGTTTGTCTTAGCTCTAGGCAAGTGGTGCAGTACACCTGTCTCATGTAAGCTTGGAAGTGCCTATTACTGAATTTTCAGGAATTATGCAAGCAGAGGGGTTGCCTGGACATACAGCTGAGCTATCATGTAGCTCACTGGAAACCAACTGTGGAAGGAGTATTTATACCACAGATATTGGCAAACACTGCAAACCAGTCTCCCAGCTCTGAGAGCTGGTTGTAAAACAATCACTAGCACACCTGGGTATCATAATATGCCTGGAAAACAAAGGATTAAAAAAAGGAAAGGAATATACTTTCCAGGTAGTACTATGGGTTCTTTATATGAAGACTCCACACCATTGTGAATGAAGACTCTGCACCATTATGAAAGAAGACTCTGCACCATTATGAATGAAGACTCCACACCATTGTGAATGAAGACTCCACACCATTGTGAATGAAGACTCCACACCATTGTGAATGAAGACTCTGCACCATTATGAATGAAGACTCCACACCATTGTGAATGAAGACTCCACACCATTGTGAATGAAGACTCCACACCATTGTGAAGGAAGAGGCTCACCTGGAAGGCCAGGCAACCCCAAACATGCCAGCTCTGGAGCCCTAACTCTTCACGCTCCCAACTGAGAAATTTTAATATCTATACTGATAGCATCCTGAGTACAAACATGAGGTTTCTAGATCAAGGCAATAATTATTACTTATGTTTAGCAATAATGGCATCCATTGCTCATGTCCCAATTTTCCCCCTTCTGATTGTAAGAAGAAAGCCACACCTGCATGTACAGAGCAAATGGCTCGTGCCACTGGAGATTCTTATCTGCCCAGAAACATCGATCCAGAGCTTATACATGCAATGATCCCTCCACTCCTCTACTCCAAAGCAGAAGGGAAATCTAAGACATATTGCATGATAGATTAATCTAGTATATAATCTACATATAGTCTACATATTGGGTTATCTAATATATAAATATAATATAATAGGACATATTTAAATAATCATATTGTTTGTATAATTATATTATATATTTGTATTATGTAAATATATTATTTACATGGTATAAATATCTTAAATATTTATTATGTAATATGTTATAGTATATGCTATGTATATGATGTAATATAATGTTATGTATATAGGTTTTATATTAAATTATAACCTGGCAACAGAATCATAGAGATGCCAACTCAGGGTGTCTTCAGTGGTTCCTGGTGATTAATATTATCATCATAATATTAGTCCCTTAGTCCCTTATATTATTATTACTTTGGAATGAAAAGGGAAAGGTCCCCGGATTCTTACCCTTCTGAATAGAACTGTCTCACTCCTAAGCATAGATAAGACAAAGGAGTTTAAAACCATGGGTTTTATCTGCTTCTCCCCACTTTGACAGGTAAACGCAGGAAGATACCTGCGGAGGTCTCTTGGCTTTAAATCACCCTTTAGTTTCCACATATGTCCTCTAGCCCGTGTCCCAGATATCTTTTCTCAGAAAGCCCCAACCATGCAGAAACATAAAAATGTGTTCCCTATTGTTTCACACTGTCTTCTCGGTGGAGAAAGGAACCATGCAGATAAACGATTTGAAGTTTAATCTAACAAGAATTAAGTGAACGCGAAATTTCCGAGGCTGTCCCCAGTCGCTGGGGCTTCATATTGTTATTATTATTATCCAAAACACCAATATTATGGTTTTGCCAAAGAAAAGAGGTAGTCTCAATTTATAGGACCCTAAAATTGAACGTGTGAAGTGTTTTAGAAAAAGCGGTTGGTCTCATAAAAAGAAACTAGTAACAAATGTTCCTTCTCCTGATGAATGAGACGCACCCTTCTGCAAAAGCATCAGGCAGAGCTGGTGTCTGCGCTGAGCATAGAGGCCCCAGCGGGAGCAAGAAGCCCTCTTACACAATGGTCCTCGAACACAGCCTGCGGCCGCGGCCCTGTCACCAGGACCACTGCAGACAGCCTGAGTTGGAATCTCTACTACTCTGCTGCCAGGAACCCAATGCTTTCCCGCCTCACTGGACAATCTGAAGGACACTCAGATTCTGCATCAGCTGCTCCAATATTTCACCAAGTTAAATGCCAGTCTGGAAAGGGTTATGGCGCCACCTACAGGTGATGCTTAGTTTAGCAGACACTACTCAACACGCCCCAGTTACCAATATTGTTTTTCTTTCTTTTTCTTTCCTTCCTTCCTTCCTTCCTTCCTTCCTTCCTTCCTTCCTTCCTTCCTTCCTTCCTTCCTTCCTTCCTTCCTTCCTTCCTTTCTTCCTTGCCATTGTAATCATACATCTTGATGAAGTCCAGGGTGATAAAGGCATATATACACACAGCACTCACTGAGCCCTCCCCCAGTTCTCGCCCTATTCCTTCCCCCTCCCCTCCTTCCTGTGCTCAGCACAATGATTGGCTTTGATAAGTTTGTGTGTGTCCATCATGTCCATTGAGGTGTCTCTCCCCCCACCCATCTCCCTCAGGTCCACTTCTTCACTCAACTAAGGTTTCTCCTCCTTTGTCTGGAGTCGCTCCTATGTCCCAATTTCTTCCTAGATTCTGCATATTAGGAAGAACACCCGACTTTTCACTTTTTGTGACTGACTAATCTCACTTAGCATAATGTTCTGCAGTCCCATCCGTTTCCCTGTAAATGACATAATTTTGTTCTTGTTTATGGCTAAGTAAAATTCTATTGTGTATATATCTTATAGTTTTGTAATTCATCTGTTGATGGACATCTTGGTTGACTCCATAGTTTGAAAATTGTGAATTGTGCAGGTATAAACATAGATAAGCATTCTTAGGCTGGTAGCTTGGTTTCTACTCTTTTGGGTTGATAGCCAGGAGTGGTATAGCAGGGTCATATAGTAGATTCATTCCCATTGTTCTGAGGATGCTCCACACTGTTTTTCAAAGTTGCTGCACTAATTTGCAATCCCACCAACAGTATATCAGAGTTCCTACTTCTCCACATCCTCAACAGCATTTGTTATTGTTTCTGGTTTTAATAATTGACATTCTAACTGGAGTTAGGTGAATCTCAGGGTAGTTTTTATTTGCATCTCTCTGACTGCTCATGATGTTGAACATTTTTTCATACATTTGTTAGCCATTTATATTTCTTTTGTGAAGTGCTTATTTATTTCACTTGCCCATTTTTCATTGGGTTATGTGTTTTTTGAGTGGTGAGTTTCTTGAGTTCTCTGTACATTCTAGATATTTGTGCCTTATTGGAGTAGTAGTTGGCAAAAATCTTCTCCCATTCTGTTGGCTCTCTCTTGAAGTTCTTGATAGTTTCCTTTGCTACACAAAAACTTTTCAGTTTAATGCAATCCCACATATTGATCCTCATTTTAATTTCTTGTGCTGTTGGGGGTCTTGTTGAGGAAGTTTTTACCCATGTCTATATATTGAAGTGTTGGTCATATGCCCTCTTCAAATAGCTGCAAGGTCTAATTTCCAAGTCTTTGATCCACCTTGAGTTGACTCTTCCACAGCATGAGAAAGTGGAGTTTATTTCCATTTTTCTGCATACACATAACCAGTTTTGCTGGCACCATTTGTTGCAGTGACTATCTTTTTCTCTAGTGTATGTTTTTGGCCCCTTTGTCAAAAATCAATGAGCTGTAAGTGTGTGGATTTGTTTCTGCATCTTCTATTCTGCTCCATTGGTCTGTGTGTCTGCCTTTGTGTCAATACCATGCTGTTTCTACTACTATGGTTTCAATGGGATGCAAACATAAAGGCCTGAAACACTTACTTTTCTGCAGTCATCGCCTTCAGTTGGACTCTTCGTAATGTCCTTTGAAGTCTTTGAGGGCCATCTTGTGCAGAGTGCACAGTGTACTAAAAGTCCTGACCTGTTCAAAGCTTCAGACTTAAACACTGTCTACATCTCTCTCCTTACCACACCCTCCTCCACACCACCCAACTCTGGCTGCACTGGCAGCATCAAAGATTAGGATAGAGGTTTGGGGCATGAGCTGCTCTTTGCTCCTCCACCTGAGACCTCTTAAATGGGCAGAAAAAAAGTGGAGTCAACCCTGAAACACAAACCTCCTTTGCCTTCTTTGTGGCCCAACCCTCTCAAGGTTGGTGGAAGTGGGGAGAGAGGAAGACGCTGGAGCAAGTGGTGCACGGGGAGGCTTTCCTGCATAAGTGCTAACACACTGCTGCACAGAGGGGAGGGGGCCCTGCTTGGATCATAGTAGACCACAGCTCATTTTCTAGGGGTTTCATCCTAACACTCTCTATCAGCGCAGGCATATTCCCAGCCTCCTCTCGGGCCTGCCAGCAGGCCTCTCCTCATCACCCTTTCTCAGAAAGGTGTCTTCCACTTCATTGGAGATATCCTGGGAGCCCTCTGCTCCTGCCTGTACCTCCTGTCTCCCTCGGGTGGAGCCTGAGACATGGGTACCTCTTCTGCATCCTCTGGGTCACTGTCCGAGGACAGTAGGGAAGGCCTCGTTCTCATCCTCTTCTTCCCAGGTGGAACATACTGTAGACACTGTCTGCCCTGCTGGCACAGAGATGCAGGCGAGCCTCCTGCCTCCAAGAATGCAGAGGCAAAGGGCAGTCCCTGGGATCTTTGATCATGTGTGCCCTAGGGGACAGGTCACACTCTCCCAAAGACCCATACCACTTTCCACTCCATGCTGATGGCAGCACCAGGTGGCCCACAAGTTCTGCAATACCCGAGCAAGGTTATGGCAGTCTGTCCTTCAGATGGACACTCTAATCCCCAGGCATGGCTCCATTGTAAGTGTTGGGAACTAAGCATTCACTTTTCTAACCTCCCTTAGAGTTTGACATAGCCATATGGTAATGTTCTGGCATGTGTGCAGAAGTTTTCTAGAGTTGGAGGAGCCTCTGGGGGATTTTTTAAAATTCCCAGTTAATAAAACATGGCAAATGAGTCTTCTGCCACCACCACCATCCCCCCTTCTCTTTCCTCCTGTCTTGAATCTACATTCACAACCATCTCACAGCCATGAGGAAGAGACCAAAAGAATTGCATAGATGTCAACCTTGGCATTGTGGAACTCCTGAGTCAATACCAAATTGATTACATGATTAAAAATAAACCTCTATCCACTGTAGTCCATTCTTCGGGTTTTTGGAGTAAAAGCATTTGTAAGTGAAACAATTCCTTATTTATAAAATGAGAGTACCTAATTTATAAGGATATTGAAATAATTAAACAAGACTCAATATGTAAATCACTTTGAGCCAATAAATGTTTAATAAATGCTGGACCCAGTCAGATGCAGTGGCGAACACTTGCAATCCTAGTACTTGGGAGGTTGAGACAGGAGGATCACAGGTTCCCAGCAAGCCTCAGAAACCTCTTGAGGCCCTCCACAATTTAGTGAGACCCTGTTTCAAAATAAGAAATAAAATAGGAGTAGGTGAGTAGCTCAGAGGTAGAATGGCTCTGGGCTCAATCCCCAATACTACAACATGTTAGATAGATTAGATAGATAGATAGATAGATAGATAGATAGATAGATAGATAGATAGATAGATAGATAGATAGATAGATAGATAGATGATAGATTGATTAGGTGGATGGATGGATGGATAGATACATAGATACATAGATACATAAATAAATTGATTAGATGGATGGATGGATAGATAGATAGATAGATAGATAGATAGATAGATAGATAGATAGATAGATAGATAGATAGATAGATATGATTAGGTAGATGGATGGATAGATAGATACATAGATAAATTGATTAGGTAGATAGATAGATAGATAGATAGATAGATAGATAGATAGATGGATAGATAGATGGATAGATAGATAGATGAATGTTACACCCCAAAGATAAATCCTTTGCCTTTCTTCTCACTTCTGCCCTATGAATTTAGTGAAATGCATCTTTGCCAACAACCACATCCACCACTGTAGTTCTCTACTCTTTGTGCTATTTTCTATTAACAGGTCCATCATCAATAAGTGATAGGGCAGAGTGGGTAAGATCCTAGACTTTGAATCAACACTTTGGCCTCCAACCCCAGGTCTCCCTGCCACAGATTACTATGTGACCTTGGGCAAGTAGATTAAGCACTGTTTGGCTTCAGCTTCCTCATCCACCAACTGACACCAAATGATAGTAGGAACATCATAAAGAGCAACTTGCTCAGCACAGTGTCATGGTAAAACGACAGTGATGGCTGTTGCTATTCTCACCAATATGCACGTGTTAAGGGGACTGAAACTGTGTCTGACTCTCTCCCTCCTCTGATCTCCAGGCTGTGGCACGGAGTGAGCACCAAGAGGAACAGGCCACATGAATGAAGGAGACAAGAGGCAGGCAAAGTAAGTCCATCTTGTTTGTGATTGTAGCCTCGCATCTAAGACAGTTACCCATAGATGGCGTGAGAACAGTCATTTGTTGAATGAATGTTTGTCTTTAAATCGAAACGAGTCTCCAGTCACAGAATGGAGACTCAATGTAAAAAACTTTGTTATGAACCCTGTCAGAGGTGAACCTATTTCCTTAAGAGATAATCAACCTAGATTGTACTCCTGTGAAAATTAAACGTAGATAAAAGTCTTCCTTCTAATAAAGACATCAAAGTCATCTCAATAAGTTGCATTACATTTTCTCTCTCCCCTTTGGCTTAAACAAGAGCCCCTATCATACAGCCTGAATTTTTAGACCTACTTATATTTAAAAGCTTATGTTTTTACTCATTTAATTATATCATTCCCTGCATTTTGTGAAGTTCACAATCTTACATAATTTTTTCAGATTCCTTACTTTCTTCTTTTTAGTTTGTTAATAATATATGCATATTCATCTTCAAATACACTAAGTCTTTCATAATGTTTCATTTTTCTACTATTATGTCTTTTTCTAACATAAATGACTTTTCTTCCTCTTCAATTTTCCAAAAGCCAGCCTAGAATTTTTCATTGTCTTTTAATTGTTCTGCATCGAAAATATTAGTGATGGACCTTAATATTTTATGAGAATAAAAAGGAATAATTTATCTATAGCCCTCAATGTTTACATTTGGCCCCAAGAAGTAACCATTTTTTATTTAAGAAATACTGTTGCCGTGATCAGTCTCAAGTAATAACTCAAGATGCCTATGATTAGTAGACACCAATTTTAAATTAAACCTTAAGCTCACTGCTTATGCCAGACACTTCCAATATTCAATGTCATTGTGATCATAACTCATATTTGTATATCCTTTTTAAGTTGACCAACGCATTTCTCACATTCATTACAAAAATGAATCAACAGTACATTCCAAATCAACAGTACACTTCATGGGGTGGGAACTGTTTTTACCCATTTGGAATCAGCAAATCTGAGGCCCAGGCTGGTTATCTAAGACACCAGCAGAAAAAAATCAAACCGATTCTGACACCGACTCTGGAACTCGATGCATTATTATTCTATAGCCACTTCATGGAAACCAAAGGATGGAGATTCTAACACCAACTCTGGACCTGGAACTTGATCTATTCTGTAGCCACCTCATGGGAAGCAAAGAATGGAGAGAACTTAGCAGAAGGTTGGTGGAGGGGAAATGACCCCTGAAGCAAACAGACCTGGTAGGGAAGTTCATTTATTTGTCCACAGGAATTGATTAGATGTTTACTGGGTTCCATGCCATTGTGTGCAGGGTTGGGATACAGCAATGAACATGGCAGATGTGGCCCCTGCCACCGAGGATCTTGCTCTCCAGTGAAGAAGAGCCACATGTAAACAAGCATTCCCAGTGGAATCTGAGATGTTGCGTAGCATGCCACAGCAGGACATGCATACCCAGGTTTGCAGCAGCACAATCCACAAGAGCCAAGTTGTGGAATCAGCCTAAGTGTCCATTAACAGATGGATGAATAAAGAAAAATGTGGTATGTATACACAATGGAGTTTTATTCAGCCATGAAGAAGAATGAAGTTATATCATTTGCAGGAAGGAAGATGAAGCTGAGGAGTATTATGTTAATCAAAATAAGCCAGACTTAGAAAGTCAAAGGTTCTTCATTGACTTCTAAGATTTCTCCCCATGCATTCCATCTCTCCCTGTCTTGTTCTCTGTGCCTATATCTAGGCTTCTGAGAAATGCTCAGGGAAACCTCACAAGTTCTTTCCAAGTTCACAATCATCAGGCTCCTCCAATCCTTCAACTCTGTCCACCTGTCTTCCTGTGTCCATCATTCAACTCTCACATTCTCCACAACAACTATGTTCAGAGTTTGTCATGTATCTGTCCCACACCATTATTTTTACTGAATCCCATCTCTTCTTACTTTGCAGAAGAAATAGAAGTCATAGAAAGGTTTATTGTAACTTTGCATCACTAAGTCTATTAAACCTACACAACTCCATTCCCTGCTATTCTTTTTTTTCTTTCTGAGAAATATGTCTCAACATTTGCCAAATGTAATCCTTCTATTCAGGCTGTATGATCACATCCCTCCAGTCTCCTTGGGAACATTAATATTTTCCCTTTTGTCTTTCATATCTTTAATTTCTCTCTCTCTCTCTCTCTCTCTCTCTCTCTCTCTCTCTCTCTCTCTCTCTCTCTGTCTCTCTCTGATTATTCCATCCACATTTGTGTATCCTCTTTTCTTCCACCTTAAAATGAGCAAAAACTTCTAGAAAACAATTATCTTTCTCTTCCAGTTCTCAAATGTCCTGAATATGTTGTCCATTTTTATTTTCTCCATCATTTTCTCATTTTCCCCATACTTGTCAATCCATGGCATGGTGGCAACTTCCCTAACAATCCACTGAAGTGGCTCTTGCCTTATATTGATGGTCTACATGTCACCAAGTCTGAGATGCTTTCATTCATATCTAACTGATCCTTTGGCAGCATTAGACACTATTAAAATGGCCTTCTTAACAAAATTATGTTCATTTGTAGGAAATGGATGGAATTGGAGAATATTGTGTTAAATGAGATTTGTCAGTCCCTGAAAGTCACAAGTCATATGTTTTCTCTCATAATGTGGAAGTTAGAAGTAAAATAGGAAACATAAGAGAATTTAATATGGGGAGAGAGCTGTGGAGTAATTGACGGGGGTTAGAGGTGAGAATTAAGGAGGAGAAGGGAGAAGACTGGAGAAGGAACCAATTCAAATAATAATACAACAATATGTGAAGGTATTACTACCAATCTCACTAACTCGTGCAGAGAGGGAGAATGGGGGCGAGTAGGGAAGGATGTAGAAATAAACAAAAAGCTGAGTGCACATCTGTTTTTATCACATTGAACCTCCCAATGATGCATAATTGCAATGCACTATTTAAAATAATGCTTAAAATGGCTTTCTTGAAACTGTCTTCCTTTAGCTCCTATGACATCATACTCTTCTGGCCATCTTGGCTTCCCCATCTCTCTACATGCACGGTCATCCATCAAGCTGGTTTTTCCTCCTCACTCACCCCCTGATCCATACCACCATCATCCCCCACCTGTACTACAGCTACAGTTTCCCACCTGGTTCCTGGCTTCTGTCATCCTCCCTATATTAATTCCCTAGGGCTGCCATAAATATTACACAGAGTGACGTTAAGCAATAGACATTTATTTTCTTATAGTCCTGGAGACTATAAGTCTAAAATCAAAATGTTGGCAGAACCAGACTCCCTTTGAAACATCTAGGGGAGCATGCTCCCTGCTCCTGCCAGCTTCTGGTAGCCTTGGTGCTCCTGGCTCTGCATTCTTCACCACATGGCCTCTTCCCTGGACTTCTGTGTGTTTCTAGGTCTTCAGGGAGTTCTCCTCTACATGTCTGTTCTCTTTTTTATACAAACAATAGTCACATTGGATCAGGGATCATTCTAACTGTATACAACCTGATTTTAACTTGATTATATCTACAAAGAGTCTATTTCCAAATAAGGCCACATTCACAGATGTCAGGAGTTAGGAGGTCAACATATCTTTTCCAAGGATCACAATTCAACTGGCAACTCTTCCCTTCTGGTTACCCTTCACATTGCCACCAGTCATCTTTAAAAAGAAGGTATGCTTCCATCATTCAGCTCTTGCCTTTCAGCTCTCTTGTTGGGTTAGGGGAATGAAGGCTAGTGAAGAGGAACACAAGTATACTTGGTGCAAGCTCCTGCTAGACTTGCCATGATTTAACAGGAAAGTACCCCACAGAGCATTGTATTTGTAATTTGCAAGTGATGGAACCTTTCAGTGTTTGCCCTTATTTTGTGACACATTGGTGGCTTGGAAGATTTGAAGTAGTAGTGTTCAGAGTTTATGTAATTAACTAATAATGGTTGTAGTCTCACCAGTGGATAAAGCCATTGTAATGAATTTACTGGGTGGTAACTTAGACCCGTGGGGTATGGCCAGAAAGGTGGGTTCCTGAGGGTGTGACCTTAGGGCTTGTGCTTGTCTTTGAATCCCTTTGCTTGCTTTCTCTCTCTGGCTTCTGGCCTTCGTGATGTAAGAGCAGAGTCTTTGCTCTCTTCCTCGCTCTGCTTCCTGAGGCCATGCCCTGAGATCCACAGACGCCAACCTAATGTGGACTGAACCCTTGAAATCTCCAAAATGGTTCTTTGACTCAAGGATGTGTTAACAGGTAAACAACATAATAACTCAGAAGTATTTTACCATTCAATTATATATATATATATATATATATATATATATATATATATATATATATATTTTTTTTTTTTTTTTTTTTTTTTTTTTTTTTTTTTTTTTTTTTTTTTTTTTTTTTTTTTTTTTTTTTTTTTTTTTTTTTTTTTTTTTTTTTTTTTTTTTTTTTTTAAGATTTTAGACCCAGCTTCTTAGAGTTTGGCCTTTCCATTGACTTTTATGTTAAAATTCATTTTTTCTCTCTCCTTTGGAGCTCATAGGCTTTGGTTCATGAGACAACAGCATCATTGGACCATACATGACTTTTATTTATTTATTTTTAAAATCTAGTTACTCACTTGTACAATCATGTGGTTAACACTTGTAGCTCATTACCTACCCTGTGAACCAATCTGTTACTGATTCATTCCAGTCTACTGCACCATTCCCCATTCTGTTATAAATTAACTTTGTTCTCTTACAAACAAGATTGGGAATTGGAATGAATCTTTGATGTCTTTTGCAACTCATTCAATTTGCAAGTAAAGAAACCGAGATCCTAGCCAAGCGTGGTGGCGCACACTTGTAATCCCAGTACTTGGGAGGCTGAGACCGGAGAATCCAGGTTCGAGGTCAACCTCAGCTACTTAGTGAGGCTCTCTGCAACTTAGTGGGACCCTGTTTCAAAATAAAGAATAAAAAATATGGCTGGGGGTGTAGCTTGGAGGTAAAATGCCCCTGGGTTCAACCCCCAGTACCAAAAAAAAAAAAAAAGAAAGAAGGAAACCAAGGTCCTGAGAAGTAGAAAGACTTGTCCCTGTCACACAGGCAGATTGCCAAAAAAAAAAAAAAAAAAAAAAAAAAAATCCAGGGCAAGAATCCCAAGACTCTTAACTTTCAAAATTATTATTGACTGCCTGGTACAGTGGCACATGCCTATAATCCCAGCACTTGGGAGGATGACACAAGAGGATTGCAAGTTCAAGGCCAGCCTCAATACCTTAGCAAGACACTCAGCAACTCAAAGAGACTCTGTTTCAAAATAAAAACTAAAAAGGTCTGGGAGTATAGCTCAGAGGTAGAATGCCCCTGGACTCAATCCCCACTCCCACAAAAATAAAATAAAGTGTAATTGCTATTTCACTTTTAAGATATGTAGGATTATAGCATACACACTTATTTACATATTGTCATGGCTGCTTTTACTACAACAGCGAAGTTATGTGATTGTGACAGAAACCTATGGTCTACAAAGCCTAGCATTTACTGTCTCAGATGTAACATAATATTTTGCATACTCTTGTGATCATGAAAAGAACTCCAGGTCAGAAGACATTAATTTATATATTAATTTCTGCCTTTTATTACCTGTGTCCTAGAAATAGCCTAACTTTTTACCTGTCCAATATCTATTCATTGTTTCTTGTTATGTTTAGATAGAGAATGTCCCCTGAAGAACTCAGTGTTAGTGTTCAGAGTTTCTGTAATTAAGTAATGAGGGTTGTAATCTCATCAGTGAGTATGGATTCACTGGGTGATAACTGAAGAAGATGGGTCCCTGAGGGTGTGGCCTTAGGGATTGTGCTTTTGTCTTTGAATTCCCTTGCTTGCTTGTTCATTCTGGCTTCTGGCCTCCATGATGTGAGAGCAGAGCCTCTTTCTCCTTCTCTCTGTCTCTCTGCTTCCCAAGCCCTGAACTCCACAAACCCAGCCTCACATGGACTGAACCCTGAAATCTCCAAAAACTTTGAGCAAGTAAATCTTCCTTCCCCTAAGTTGTGTGGTCAGGCTTTTTGGATTACATCAATGAGAATGCTAACCAAGATAGTTCCAGTAAATCAGCTCAGGCAAAGATTCCTCATGGTAAAGCATCTGTGATGCAACAATTGCTTCACTAAGTCTGGTTAGTTTCAGACTCCAACTGAGAACCCAAACTCGAATTGCTTTAAATAACAATGAAATGTTCATGGAGGCCCATGGGCAGGCAAAGTTCAATGCAAGAGGATACTGTGTGGCTCAGCAGTGTCACTAAGGACCAGAGATCTTGCCAAATCTCCACTCTACAGGTTTCAGCAGTCTTTGTCACTGTGCCTTTTATGTGTTGATGTGACACTGCTAATTATTTGTACAGGAATCACCTCTCCTGCCCCAAACACTATATCCAAAAGCACTTTGTAAACTGTGAAATGCCATACTATTATAAGGTATTATAGTGCCACTGCTATGTCATTATTTTGTGAGCGCTCTAGACAACAAACAAATAAGCCCACTATCCTTGTAATCCCAGTACTAGGGAGGCTGAGACATGAGGATCATAGGTTCAAGGACAGCATCAACAACTTAGCAAGACCCTCTGCAACTTATCAAGACTGTATTTTAAAAGGAAAAAAAAAATGAGTCTGCTTACTCAACTCTACCATAGGGCCAGGTTCTCCCTGTGATTAACGGGCAGTCACTGTACACAATTACCAGAATGCAAACAATTCCAATTACCATCAGAGCTAGGCCATAATTACCATGCAAATGATTTCAGTAATGTAATAGAATGGAGTATCTGGTCATTACAGGGCAGACAATTCACAATGTTAATTGGGGTTAGTCTGTTTTCAGAGAGTAAATAATATTAACAGTAAAATAAATCCAAACTAATATTAGGTTTGACTTTGCTCATAATCAAGGGGAATGGTCTACTTCAGAAATTTCATTTACACTACAAACGCATACAATGCCTGCTTCAGTCTCTATCCGAAGTAAAATGATTTGGATTGAAAATACTAGGAAACAAAATGACACTGAGATGAGATTTGGGATTTAAGAGAAGGAATCAGCAGTTGAAGGTCTTTAGGAAGGAAGACAGATACAGAAATAGACAACCTTAAATTCCCACAGTTGCTGAAACATACTTGGGGCATCAAGTGATGTTTAATAACCTGAATCCTATTCAAACCTGAAAAAAAAATCCTATTTTTCCAATCAGGCATGGTGGTGAAGACCTGTAATCCTAGTACTTGGGAGGTTGAGACAGGATGATCACAAGCTTGAGGACAGCCTCAGCAACTTAGTGAGATTCTCAGCAATCTAGCAAGACCCTACTTCAAAACAAAACATAACATAAAATAAAATAATAAAATAAAAAGGGCTGGTGATGTAGCTCACAAGTTGAATGCCCTTGGACTGAATCTCTAGTACCCCACCCCTCAACACACACACACACACACACACACACACACACACACACACACACACACATACACACAATCCTATTTTTCCTTCCCATTTTTTCTTCTCTTACCCAAGTTTGTGTTATTGTTGTTGATATTGTTTTAAGGTCAAGTCTCCACTCTAATTGTTTATGTGTTAGCCTCTAAAGACATGTTATGTAAATGAAGAACAGAATAAGCAAATAACACAGGCAAGATGACTCTGCTCTGAAATCTGAAATGGCAACAGGTCAGATTGGAGATAGCCAGGGTCACTAAGTCAGATGTTTTTTCCTCTTTTCTTCTACTTTCCTTCTACTTTTATGTAATGTTTGTCCCCTAGATTTCACATATGAGAGAAAACACAGAACATTTGACTTTCTGAGTCTGGCTTATTTCACTTAACAAGATGTCCTCCAGTTATATCCATTTTCCTGCAAATGGCATTTCTTTCTTCTTATGGCTACATCATACCCTACTATGTGTGTATACTGCATTTTCTTTATCCATTCATCTGTTGATGAACATCTAGGCACATGAGTATGTGTGTATTTCCACTGTATGCTGACTTTTGCTTTGGTTATATACCAAGGAGTGGTATAGCTGGATCATATGGTAGTTCTATTTTCAGACTTTTGAAGAAACTCGAGTTTTAATCTGATATTATTATGCACCCACTCAGTCTGTTACAATAGTTGGTTTCCTTCTCACTCTCCCCTTTCCAGATTCATGCTTTCATGCTGTCTGTTCCTCATTCTGTGCTCTATTAGTAAAAAAAAAAAAAAAAACCACGAGGTTCTTCCCTGCCCTGCAAAAGTCCCTCCACTTCCTTCCTTCTGAGGTCAAAATTTAATACAGTGATATAAAACCAGAATCCAATTTGTGTGGGGGGGGGGCTGTGGGTGTGTGGGTGTATGTGTAGTGCTGGGGATTGAATTCAGGTGTTCTACATCCTAACTACACTCCCTGCCCTATTTTATATATATATTTTTTTGTAAATAGGGTCTCACTAAGTTGATAAAAGACTCGCTAAGACTTTGAATCTGTGATCCTTCTGTCTCAGCCTCCCAGATTATAGTAATGTGTCACCAAGATCAGCTTTCATGCTTTATATTTATTTCTCCTTTTAATTCTTTATATTTAAAACATGATTTTCCGAACTAGGTAACTTTTACGAAAACCCAGGAGTCCCTTCCCCCAGAACCTGCCTATTATCCTCCTGTACAGCCACAAGGAGGACACACATTTCAACTTAGCCATTCACACTCATTCTCCCAAGAATCCCAAGATATAAGTGCAATGGAGTTTTTTACCCTAGCAGCAGTGCTCTGAATGTGGAGGAGTTCTTGTTGTCCCCATGCCCACAGAGAGCTCATTCCTGCTTCTTCATCCCCCTCTCCTATTTTTAATCCAGGTTCTCCAGTTTCCCTCCAATCCTTGCTCCACACAACATCCTTCTAACAAATTCCCTTTTGCATGATCTGATCCACATTTCATTTTTATTACTTTCTGAAAAAGAACCCTAACCCATGCAGCCCTCCTAAGAAATGCAAGCCAGGTCTAAACAGCACCCAGTGAGAAAGTGGAAAGGGTCCTGGGTATCTGGTAAATGGGGGCTGATTCTGGAGACTGCTACTGGTCAGTTTAAATTTGAAAATATCCTGTAAGTAGATGACCTGGTCAGGACAGTAGAGGCTGTGGGGGACAAGTACTTGCCTGGAAGAACATCTAAAGCCTGAGACTCTAATTCTCCTCCCTGACCTTGGCAGGCTCTCAGAAGACTCCTGAGGCCCAGAAGACGTCCCTGCCCTCACCCTCTCCTCTCCCTTCTCCTACACAGTCTCAATCAGCACCTACTGCAGCTGCCTCTTGGACCTTCAGCATGGATGGAATGGGAGCGATGGGATGGTCCCCAGTCTGTCCATGTTGCTGTTAAACTCTACAAACTGACAGCGTCTATAACAGCTCCTGATGTTGGATAACGTGAACCAGTTCCAGGAGTTGACTCCACAGGGGACTTGAGAGTCTCCCAGTGCCTGCCCGAGGTTAACCCCTTACACCATTCCAGATTTGAAGGCTGTTCACAGTCAGTCCTCTGAGTGAGACGCTCTGACTCCCAGAAGCTAATAAGAGCAGAAAATTTTAAAAAAAAAATCATATGTTGTGCTTTGCATTCAGGACTCCGTAGTGCCTACTGAGGTCTTATTGGAGGTGTGGTTACAGGGATATAAAAAGAACAGAACACATCTCCATGCTTGCATAAAGCAGAGACAGTGGGTGGTTGAATAGAAACTGGCCTTTCATGTTCTGATCCCCAAAGGAGGTCCAAGACACAAGCCCTACAGAGAACACAAGTGATGGTGTCTTCCTCCAGTAGAGGATGCTCTCTAGATGGAGGCCTCTGGCTCACCAGGGATGCAGTCCCCAGGAGGGCGCTGAGCTCAACTGCTGAGAATCTTGGATGAAGCTTCCTCTGGTTCCACAGTCTCAGGAACAGGTTGTCGCTGAAGCCAGAGGTTTCATGGGCACTGACCACAGCTCGCTGACTGAGAAGAGTGTAGGAATAGAAGAATGGTTAAACTCCTCAGCAGAAACCAGCACTGCTCAGACATGAGACTAAAACAGAGGCTCTCCCAAAGATGGCATTGGCTTCAGGGAGGTAAATCTCTGCTGGCACAGGAGAAACCGTCCCTGCAATGGAGAAAGATAACAATGGAAAACTTCGGATCTCAAGGGGCTTCTGGATACACAATCCCCAGCATGAGGCTCCCTAGAGACATCTGCAGCACCTACGAGGCAGAGCATATGGGTTCCACTGCTAACTGGATGCTGTGGGTCTCCCTGCACAATTTTAGCACTTAGCACCTAGCACCATCCTACCCGAAGGTGCCAAGCAGCCGACAGTCTGAGCTCTGCATGCTTCGAGGTGGTGGGATCAATTACCAGCTCCACAAAGCACTCACTGAGCAGGGTCATTTCAACAGAATGAGTGCCACCACCACCTCCACCTGCCACAGATGGAAGCAGAGGAAAGGATAGAGAATGGGTTCATTTAGGGCTGGAGTAGAAGGAAATCAAGACATAGGGATGCCACCCTGTCTTTTCCTTTGAAGATAGGGACAGTGTCCCTATTCACCAACTCAGTGCCAGCAGACAGTGCCTGAGGCAGTGCCTGAGGCAGACAGTGGTCCAATAGGAGCTAAAGAAGTATTTGTCCAGAAACAATCCCCCAAAACATGTTTATCAATTTTCAATGACAAACTATTGGAGATACAGACATTTTCCTTCAATCTCATTCTCTCAGTCTACTTTAAGTGGAAACAAAATGCT
This sequence comes from Graphiurus murinus, assembly GCA_004027655.1. Classification (NCBI taxonomy): domain Eukaryota; kingdom Metazoa; phylum Chordata; class Mammalia; order Rodentia; family Gliridae; genus Graphiurus; species Graphiurus murinus. The sequence goes on from PVLC010002060.1 coordinate 113,340, forward strand.
TGCCATGCTCTCTTTTTCTCTGATTTTTCTGTATTTTATTTCCTTCTTTCTTTCCTTCTTTTTTCCCTTCCTTCCTTCCTTCCTTCCTTCCTTCCTTCCTTCCTTCCTTCCTTCTTTCTTTCCAACTTTCTTTTGGTACTAGGGATGGAACCCAGGAACATCATGCCCCTAAGCTATAGCCCCAGCACACACACACACATACACACACACACACCTTTTTTTTGAAAGAAAGTCTTGTTAAGTTGCTGTGGGTCTCACTAAGTTTCTGAGGCTTGCCTTGAACCTACAATCCTCCTGTTTTAGACTCGCAAGTACTGAGATCACAGGCACGCATCACTAGGCATTTTAAAAATCTATAAAGGATATAAATTGTATACTAAATACCCAACAACACAAAGTAGAGCATGGTTGAATGTTTAATGAGCTCTGTGGAACATAAACTTCATTGTGTTCAATGAAAAACAGAAATATGGAGGAGGGTAACTGTGGTCTTTGATTCATTTCTGTTGTATCAACAATATCAATCACAAGAAGGTTTGCCCTGTGCCTACTTCCTACAAGGAAATCTGCACCCTATCTGAATCACCAACTCGTCATGGTACAGGTGGTATGGTTGTTTAGGTTTTTTTGCTTTCTGTTTTTGAGCTTTTGCTTGTAAAAATAATACAAAGGCAAATAAAATGAAATCTGTTTCTTATCTGAATCACCAAATCTTAAGGGTACAGGTGGTATGGTTGTTTATTTTTGTTGTTCCTTTGTTTGTTTTTTGCTTTCTGCTTTTTGGCTTTTGCTTATAAAAAATAATACAAATATAAATAAAAGCAATACAGAAATGTATAAAATAAAATTTGAAAGTCCTCCCCATCCTCAAGTACTGTTTGTGTTAGAATGTCTTCACTTTCCTTTTTACTATAATTTTTTTTTATCTTCATCCTCCTGCTCTCCAACTTCTTACAAGTTCATAGAAGGAAACTAATGTGTCATACCTACTTGGGAATAAACTTTCGTACTAGCAGGATTTGAATTGAACCTTGCAAAATGCAAAATAGCTAGAGGTTTGTTTTTTGGTTTTTGGTTGTTTTCTTTTGGGGGGGGGGCCATACTGGGGATTAAACTCAGGGGCATTCTACCTCTGAGTTATACCCCCAGCCCAATTTTTTATTTTTTATTTTGAAACAGGCTCTCACTAAGTTGCGGAGGGCCTCACTAGGTAGCTGAGGCTGACCTCAAACCCAGATCCTCTGGTCTCAGCCTCCCAAATGCTAGGATTACAAGCGTGCACCTCCATGCCCGGCTAGCTAGAGGTTTTTGTAGGTGGAGAGGACAAGGGAAGATATTTGGTGCCAGCAACACATTGCCTGGCACTTAGGGGAAAAGTTACACAAGTTTGTTGAATGAATGAATGAAGAATGAATGAATGAATGAGATGTCCATCCTCTGTGACAATAAAATACCAGACTGAGATCAATCCAGGATTTTAAAAGTTTATGAATTAAAAAACTTTCCTAAAAGAAGCAAGAGGAGGGGAAGAAGAAAAGAAAAAAGTCAGTCTCAGTGATCTTTCTTCAGTCATGTTGCTTAATTTAAGCTAGTACAAATGAGTAGTTTTTATTTCTCAACTTTCCATTCTTTCTCTTTCCTTAACAACTAAATCTAGTTCACATATCTAAGTGGACGTTGTTTGACTTCAAATTTTCAAAACAGGTATTCTTAAGGAAGATTGCTTGATATTTTCACTTCTCATATTGTCCTTGCTTTGTGTTCAAGGGGAGATCGACCTCATTCAATGAACCTACCATCTTTCTACTGTTCCGTAGTCACTGAAGGAGTTTCCATCAGCTGGGGAATAGGCTTCCTTCAGCATCTGATAGGCACAGTAGACATGGGTGTGTGAGTGAGCATGTGTGTGGCTGGGGAGAGGAGCACTTCTGAATAGCAACTCAATTCCTTCAGTGTTATAGGACTTTTCAGATGTTCTATATTCTCTTAGTTGTTGGGTGTTTTGTTGTTGTTGTTGTTGTTGGTGGTGGTGGTGGTGGTGTGTGTGTGTGTGTGTGTGTGTGTGTGTGTGTGTGTGGTACTGGGGATGGAGCCCAGGGGCATTCTACCTCCTAGCTATACCTGTAGCCCTATTTTATTTTTTCTTTTATTTTGAAACAGGGTCTCAAAGTTGTGGATGGCCTCACTAAGTTGCTGAGGCTGTCAGCAAACTTGGGATCCTCCTGTCTCAGCCTCTCAAGGGCTGGGATTGCAAGTGTATGTCATCATGCCTGGTTCCTTAAATCATTTTTGGTACTTCATACATTTCTACAAATTTAATGAACTATTTTCAAAATTTTTGGCACAAAGCTATTCTTTTTATTTATTTATTTATTTATTTTTGTGGTACTGGGGATTGAACTCAGGGGCATTCTACCTCTGAGCTATACCCCCAGCCCTATTTTTTATTCTTTATTTTGAAACCGAGTCTCACTAAGTTGCGGAGTGCCTCACTAGGTAGCTGAGGCTGGCCGCGAACCCGGATCCTCCTGTCTCAGCCTCCCGAATGCTGGGATTACAAGCGTGCACCACCACGCCCGGCTTAAAAGTTATTCTTGATAGTCTCTTGTTAACTCTTCTTTTGTGAATCGTTTTTCCTTTCTAATAGTAGTTATCATTTATCATCAATATTAATATCATTTACCATTGTGGTAAGTTTATGGATTTTGTTAGTCTGTTCAAAGAATTAGTTTTTTTTGTTTGTTTGGTTTTTTTGTTTGTTTGTTTGTTTGTTTGCGGTACTGGGGATTGAACTCAGGGGCATTCTACCTCTGAGCTATATCCCAAGACCTATTTTTTATTCTTTATTTTTTTTGAAACAGGGTCTCACTAAGTTGCGGAGTGCCTCACTAGGTAGCTGAGGCTGGCCGCGAACCCAGATCCTCCAGTCTCAGCCTCCCAAATGCTGGGATTACAAGCGTGCGCCACCACGCCCAGCTTCAAAGAATTAGTTTTAATGTTTGTCTATTTTATTCTATTTAGTCTCTTCTTTTATCTTCATTACCACCTTCTATTCTTTCTTTGAGTTTACTCTATCATTCTTTTCCTAACTTCTTAAACTAAGTAGATTGTTTGTTTTTTAAATTTTATATCTTTCCTTTAACAAATTTATTAAGAAAAGCCAGGCGTGGTGGCATAAGATTGTAATCCCAGTACTTGGGAGGCTGAGACAGGAGGATCGCAGGTACATGGCCAGCCTTAGCAACCTTGTGAGGCCCTTCATAACTTAATGAGATCCTATTTCAAAATAAAATAGGGCTGGCGGTATAGCTCAGAGTTCAATTCCCAATACCTCATAAATAAATAAATTATTTATTAAGGTCACAAATTTATGGTATTAAAATAGTTTAGTTCCATTTTCTTTTATTTGTAGTGTTTTATTGTTATTCAGTTTTAAATATTTATATTTTATTATAATTTCTTCTTGAGATATTTATTAATTGATAACCATGATATTTTTAATTCTTAGGCTATGACTATTGTTTATAGTATAAATTGCTAGTTTAGCTGCATTTTTTGATGCATAGTATAGGTTTTTAAGGTATTGCTAATACTTTTTTTTTTTACTTAGAATTGCTAATACTAATACAAAAGTATTGGTAATACTTTTTTGTTACTTACTGTATATGTATTCTCTAACAGATGAGATCAGGGTTCTATTATACTTCTTTTATTCAATTGTTCCAATTTTCTAAATTTAAAAAAATTTCTCTGTTTTATTATATCTTGAAAAATATATGTTAAACTTTCCCATTATTAATAAGTATATCTGTTTTTTCCTTGAAAATCTTTCCGTGCTTGCTTAAGTATTTTTAAAAACAACCTCATTAGATACAGATGGATTCAGAATTGTATTTGTTTCTTTAGTGACTCTTTTACCTCTACCATAGCTTTCATTGCTAAGAAAAAAAAAAGCTAATACTCATAATCCAATATTAATATTGCTATGGCAGCTTTGGGGAAGAGGGCTTGTATAATACAGAAAGCTTTATTTCCAGAATCATGGGGGCGGGGGTGGCTTGGGCTGCCGCTGGTGAGCACGGAATCCTTCTGCCTAGGTCAGCCCCTCTGCTCGGAAGGGCAGAAGCATGCCCTGTCATCTCGCTCATGTACCTCCTTGTGCCATGCGTATCCTGGTCAAGGAGGGGGCTCTGCACAGGACAGGTGGGATAGGCTTTGCTGAGGGACCGCTCGTTTGTTGGCTACAGACCATTCTGTGCACTGGTGATGAGGTCTCCTGTTCTGATCAGGGTCCCTGCTCCTCCCATTGGATTGCAGCTCCCCTGTATCCCAGCTCTCTCAGGACAAGGAGCACAGCCTGGTATCTAGGATGCTCACTGGGCATCCAGACACTTGAGCCTAATCTTGGTTCTGAGATGAAGAGACTCTGAGACCAGGAAAACCAACAAGGCTCTTGTGGGTCTATAAAAAAAAGGAGGTACATATTTGAAAAGTGTGAGGTCATTTCTAAGTCAGGTGTGGAGGTGCATGCTTGTAATTCTACTTCTTGGGAGACTGAGACAGGA